>JAJIBD010035432.1:0-33423 GCA_021461705.1 Cryptotis parvus
GGGCAGGGACCAGAGAGGGACACCGGGCAGGGACCAGAGAGGGACGCCGGGCAGGGACCAGAGAGAGATGCCTGGGCAGGGACCAGAGAGAGACGCCGGGCAGGGCCTCAGAGGGCTCGTGCCCCCACACATGCACGGTGTGGTGCTGACCCAGCCAGAGAGCAGAGCCCGCGTCCGACACACTCAGGACATGGTCAGGCCTATCCACATGTCCGACACACTCAGGACACAGTCAGGCCTATCTGCGTGTCCGACACACTCAGGACACGGTCAGGCCTATCCACGTGTCCGACACACTCAGGACACGGTCAGGCCTATCTGCATGTCCGACACACTCCAGGCACGTCCGACACACTAAGGACATGGTCAGGCCTATCTACACGTCTGACACACCTAGGACACGGTCAGGCCTATCCTGCACGTCCGACACACTCAGGACACGGTCAGGCCTATCTGCGCGTCCGACACACTCATGGTCAGGCCTACCCTGCGTGTCCGACACACTCAGGACATGGTCAGGTCTATCCACGTGTCCGACACACTCGGACACGGTCAGGCCTATCTGCGCTTCCGACACACTAAGGACACGGTCAGGCCTATCTACGCGTCCTGACATACTCGGGACATGGTCAGGCCTATCTGCGCTTCCGACACACTAAGGACACGGTCAGGCCTATCTACGCATCCTGACATACTCAGGACATGGTCAGGCCTATCCGCGCATCCGACACACTAAGGACACGGTCGGGCCTATCTGCGCGTCGACACACTCAGGACATGGTCAGGCCTATCTGCGCGTCCGACACACTCAGGACATGGTCAGGCCTATCTGCGCGTCCGACACACTCAGCCTACCACGTACTGACACACTCAGGCCTATCCACGTGTCTGACACACCAGAACCAGGCCATCCGTGTCGACACTCGGACACACTCAGGCCTATCCAGTATCTGACACACTCAGGACACACTCAGGCCACCGTGTCTGACACACTCAGGACACACTCAGGCCTATCCACGTATCCTGACACACTCAGGACACACTCAGGCCTATCCACGTATCGACACACTCAGGACACACTCAGGCCTATCCACGTGTCTGACACACTCAGGACACACTCAGGCCTATCCGCGTGTCTGACACACTCAGGCCTATCCACGATCTGACACTCAGACACCCAGGCCTCATCTGACACACCAGGACACACCTCAGGCCTATCCACATATCTGACACACTCAGGACACACTCAGGCCTATCGCACGTCCGACACATTCAGGACACACTCAGGCCTATCCACGTATCTGACACACTCAGGACACACTCAGGCCTATCCACGTATCTGACACACTCAGGACACACTCAGGCCTATCCACGTATCTGACACACTCAGGACACACTCAGGCCTATCCACGTATCTGACACACTCAGGACACACTCAGGCCTATCCACGTATCTGACACACTCAGGACATACTCAGGCCTATCCACGTATCGGACACACTCAGGACACACTCAGGCCTATCCACATATCTGACACACTCAGGACACACTCAGGCCTATCCACGTATCTGACACACTCAGGACACACTCAGGCCTATCCACATATCTGACACACTCAGGACACACTCAGGCCTATCCACGTATCTGACACACTCAGGGACACACTCAGGCCATCCACGTATCTGACACACTCAGGACATACTCAGGCCTATCCGCGTATCTGACACTCAGGACACACTCAGGCCTATCCACGCATCCAACAGATGCTCGAGGACACGGTCGGGCCTATCCACGTGTCTGACAGGCATTCTTTGCTTTTGCCTTCTGGGTCACACCCGGCGATGCTCAGGGGTTCCTCCTGGCTCTGCGCTCAGGAATTACTCCCTGGCGGTGCTCGGGAACCCTAATGGATGCCGGGGATCGAACCTGCCCCACTGTCCTACCACTCCAGCCCCTGACAATCGAGCGCAAGGCCCAGACTTATCCGTGGGTTGCTGAGTAGAGGGAGTCAGACACTCTCCAGTGCTCACGTAGCTGATGGAAATCTCGTGAGCAGGGTCTTACCTTACAGCAGCTGTAGCACAACCATAATGACCAGGAGGGAGGGAGGGAGAGAGAGAGAGAGAGAGAGACAGAGAGAGAGGAGGGAGGGGGGAGGGAGGAAGGGAGGGAGGGAGGGAGGGAGGGAGACAGGGAGAGGGAGAGAGAGAGAGAATGGAGGGGTGGGGTGGCGGGGAAACTGGGAACACTGATGCGGGAAAGCGTGCACTGTGAAGGGTGTTGGGACACTGTATGACTAAACCCAATCACTATCAACTTTGTAACTGTACCACGTGATTTAATTAAGAGAGAGAAAGAAGAGAGAGGAGAGGGAGAGAGAGAGGGAGAGAGACAGAGAGAGAGAGAGAGAGGGATTTGTGAGCATGCTGAATATTCTTCCGGTGTGGGCACAGAAAACAGCCAAGTCCGGCCTGTTCTGTCCGGCGCTCACCTCAGCACTACAGCATTTTCACCCTCGGCTGGAGGCAACAGAGAGCCTCAGGCCCCCACGCGCTTCCTCTCAGCACCTTACGCCTGAGCGTGTCCCCCACCGCACAAGGAGCCCGCTGCACAGGTGGTCGTTCACTGCCATGCTGCGCGCCGCTGGTGCCACTAGCTGGCAAGTGACCAATCCCCCATTTGCAGTCGGGGGACACCTTTCCGCAGGCACAGGGAGCAGCGACCAGACTTCGTTATAGCTGGGAGCATTTCTGTTGCTGCGCTCGGGGCTCTGTCCTGGCTCTGTGCTCGGGGTCACTCCTGGTGGGGCTCAGGGGACCAGGTGGGTGCGGGACTGAACTGGGTCAGCCACAGCAGGGCAAGGGCCTCCCAGCATGGACCTTGTCAAGGCGCCTGGTCATTCTGTCCATCACAACTCAAGGAAGCGTGAAACAGCACAGAGGAGGCGACAGCAGCTACCTGACAGATGCCTGGACACAAGCATGTGGGCAGCATGCCCAGCCCTCTGTCCTCCAGCACTGTCCACTCCCCACTCACACTGTCCTCTCGGCACTGTCCACTCCCCACTCACACTGTCCTCTCGGTACCGTCCACTCCCACTCACACACTGTCCTCTTGACACTGTCCACTCCCACTCACACTGTCCCCTTGACACTGTCCACTCCCACTCACACTGTCCTCTCGGCACCGTCCACTCCCACTCACACTGTCCTCTCGGCACTGTCCACTCCCCCACTCCACACTGTCCTCTTGACACTGTCCCACTCCCTCCCACACTGTCCTCTCGGCACTGTCCACTCCCCACTCACACTGTCCTCTCGGCACCGTCCCACTCCCACTCCACACTGTCCTCTCGGCACCGTCCACTGCCCACTCCCACTGTCCTCTCGGCACCGTTCACTCCCACTCACACTGTCCTCTTGGCACCTGCTCTCGGGCTCTGCGCTCTCCTCAGTCAGATGAACTTTCTAGAGCACAGGCAGGTCTGAGGCGCGTCTGCCACAGAGTAGAGTCAGCGGGGAGCTGGAAGCTGGTCCCCACTCCACAGAGCCAGCAAGCACCGGTCAGGGGCCTCTGGCCAGCCGTGCAGAAGCGGAAACAAGGCCATGACTAATCTCACTTCCCACGGGCCCTTCGACCCTCTGAGGAAGAGGCTCCCTGCACTGCCCACGAGCCTCCAAGGTGCTGACCCACACTTCTGGCCCAGCTCTATCCGCTGGGGAGCTGCAGGAATCTCTGGCTCCGGCACCTCTGAAGTCTGCTGGGTGGACGACCCTGAGGGGCTGCGGGGGCTGGCTCAGGAGACGCCTTGGGCGTGAGGCTGCAGCCCCCAGGTCAGTTCCGTGTGGAAGCTCCACCACCGGGGCAGCAGCTTCTCCCCAGGAAAGCAGAGGTTGCTGACCAGGGCACGGTGGCATTTGGCAGGAGAGCCAGGCCATGGTGGCAGTCCCGGGCCGCACTGCTGGGTACAGCCCGGCCAGCCGTCCCTCTACTGAAGCAGTGTGGGGGGGTGGGGCAGCGGAGGCTGCAGAGGGAGCCCAGGAGGTCCCTACGGTAGGTTCCAAACTGTGGGGCAGAGACAGGACGGGAGTTCAGGCTCTCAGCCTGCACCTGGCCCCCGAGGCCCCCAGAACACAGCCAGGAGTGACCCCTGGGCACTTGCAGCTTATAGCCCAACCACCCCGAAACAAATTTTTAATTGAATACACGGCCATCATGAAAATGCCCCCAAGCCTATAATCCCAGACAGGAAAATATATGACTTACAAATTTATGGATTTCTTGACATCTGAGTAAGTCCTAAAAACTGTGTGGATATAATTAATTTTTCTTTAGAACATTTCTTAAAACGCTGAACATTTGTCTTCGCTAAAAAATATAACTTACGGATTACCTAAGAATTTCAACGTTAGATAAAATACCACGGCACTAAGAAAGGGGGCTCTGCAGGTGGCGGAGAGCATTCAGGGGTCCCCTGAGTTTGTGGCACCTGTCACAGCTCTGTGGGGAGGCCGCACCCCCAGACACAGCCGCCCCTGCAGACAGGCCACGCCTACCTTGCTTGAGGGCACCTTCTCCTGCCCTGATGAATGAGATCTCATTGGAATCGACCATGTGGTGGGCTCCATCCTGCAGGACAAAGCGGGCCCAGAGAGCTTGTGGCCAGACAGGGGCCCTTCTCGCGGCGTCCAGGAAGCCCTGGGATGGAAGGACAGTTCTGAGAGGGGCATCCACATGTGACAAGGCCCGCGAGCCCCAAACAGTTTCCATCCCGCGTCCCAAGTCGAAGTCCAGCACGGCGCAGTGCTCCCTGCCTGTCACGGACTTGCACCCTTGGAGCTTCGGACCTGGGAAGGGGAGACTCGGGCTAGCCCCCTCAGCCCGTGGGCATGGTGTTGGGTCTGCGGCTAGTGAGGGACTCAGCAGAGCCAGTGCCCGAGAGGGGGCAGCCACGAGGCAGGGTGGTCTCCCCAGTGCCATGCGGGCTGTCCACAGCCGAGGCTCGCGGCCCTCTGCACCTCCCTCACCGAGAACGATGTAACTGTTAAGTGTGTGAAGAGCAAAATCTAGTCTCGGAATCAAAGTCTAGAGAACGGGATACAAATCACCACCGCGTGGGAATCAGTGATGATTTCTACAATGAAAGTTTCTAAGCTAGACATAAAAAGCCTCTGGTCTCTGCGAGTTCGGGTGCTGAAGGTTCCAGGTCTTTCTTGGAAAGACTTTGTTGTTCTGGGGTTACACCTAGTAGTGTTTAGTGGCTACTCCTGGCTCTGCACTCAGGGATCTCTCCTGACGGTACTCAGGGGACCATCTGGGATGCGGGGACTCAGGGGCACCTGGGATCGGGGACTCGGGGACCATCTGGGATGCGGAGACTCAGGGACCATCTGGGATGTGGGGACTCAAGGGACCATCTGGGATCGCGGAGACTCAGGGACCATCTGGGATGCGGGGACTCAGGGACCATCTGGGATGCGGGGACTCAGGGACCATCTGGGATTCAGGGACTCAGGGACCATCTGGGATGCGGGGACTCAGGGACGACCTGGGATGCGGAGACTCAGGGACCATCTGGGATGCGGGGACTCAGGGACCATCTGGGATGCAGGGACTCAGGGACCATCTGGGATGCGGGACTCAGGGACCATCTGGGATGCGGGGACTCAGGGACCATCTGGGATGCGGACACTCAGGGACCATCTGGGATGCAGGGACTCAGGGACCATCTGGGATGCGGGGACTCAGGGACCATCTGGGATGCAGGGACTCAGGGACCATCTGGGATGCGGGGACTCAGGGACCATCTGGGATGCGGGGACACGGAACCATATGGGATGCGGGATAGAGCATTTGGCAGCATGCAAAAGTCAGCTCCCGACCAGCTGTCCTCTCTCCAGCCCCTGAAGGTTTCCAGCCTTAAGCAAAACACGAGTCTCTCAGGCGCACTGGGAAGGCTCTGACAGGGGCAGCGGCTGTGGTGGGTGGGCCTCAGTCCACTGCATGGGACCTACGTGCTCCCAGACCACCACGCCACACCTACAAGGCGCTCGTGAGCTGAGACACGACTCTGGGCACGAGGAAACCTGTCTGTGGTCACTGCCAGCCAGGCGCGGCACCTCCTCAGTCCACGTGGGGTCCCACAGGGCAGCCCCATCACTGATGAGGGAACACGCCCTCGGGGCTTCTTATTAACTTGCAGAACAGTTGGTCGGGGCGAGAGCCAAACGGGCAAGGCACTGTTTACCTGCACACGGTCCACCTGGCTTTGCCCCGGCACCTCCAGGGGCCCCTGAGCAAGAAATCAGCCTCAACACCCCAAAACAATTTTTTTTTTTTTTTTTTTTGGCACGGGGTCACACTCGAGTTACTCCTGGCTCTTCACTCAGGGATTACTCCTGGCAGTGCTCGGGGATCATGTGGGATGCCAAGGATCGAACCGGGTCAGCCACGTGCAAGACAAACACCCTACCCACTGTGATATCGCTCCCGGCCCCCAAAACAAATTTTAAAAAGTGAACTTCAAGTGCAGAGAAAGTTTCCCTGTGTCGCCTTTACCTTCTCCACGGCGGGCACAAACTGCTTTGGCACGTTGGCACCAAATGTCTCGTCGGCGAACTCCAGCTTGGTGTAGTTCTCCGGTTCCAGGGGCTCCAGGACCCCGATCACTTTCCCAAACTGGCCCGCGCCGCCGACTGCTTCTTATGTGTGAATTCAAACCTAAAGGCAGAGGGAGACAATCGCCGTGGGGCGCACAGAAGGAAGAGCCCCTCGGAAACGGAGCCCTCGCAGGCAGACCCCGGAACCATCAGTTCCCCACGCGCTTTTCCTGTGGCCCTGAAGCCCTCCCGGAGCTACCAATCGGAACCTGAAGACGGTGGGACCCTCTTTCCTGCTTGTGTCGGGAGGTGGACTGGAGCCCAGGGCAGCGCCAAGGCTGAGGCTGCGAGCAATGCCCCTGTGTGCACCGCCCGTGCCGAGCTCCTCTCGGCCTCAACACCCCAAAACAATGGACTGCTGCTCTCTGACTCCCCTGGACATGCTGACCGACATCCCCCTCAGGAAGGAAGTTCCTGGGGGGGGGGGCAATTCACATGCCGGAATAAATGGCGGGGCAAGGGAACACGCGGGCAGGCCTGGACGGCTGCACGCCACCTCCCTGGCTGCGACTCAAACAGGGCGGCCCTGGGCTGAGAGCCACATCCCAGTGTCTCCCCACCAGGCTTTCCCTGCCCTCCCGCTGGACCTGTGCCAGGACAAGACTGGCCCGAGGCCAGGATGCAGCCGGAGCTCAGCGGCCACCCATCTTTGACGCTGGCCACCGGCCACCCGGTGCTCTGGTAGAAGAGGCCGGGGACCTGGCCATAACGGGCGCGCAAGTGGGGACTCCACCTCCGCAGCCGCCAGGGAAAGCCCAGCTGCTGCACCGCGAGCAAACACACCCCGCGTGACGGGAACAAAGTCCCACAATGGGGCTGTGGCAGCCCCTCCCAGACACTCGGCACCACTTCCCACGGCCATGAGTCCCCGGGGATGGGGCTGGGCATCGAAACTCAAACCCCAGGAGACGAAGAAACAGCTTGGCTGCACTGCTGGGGGCAGTCACGCCTGGTGAGCGGGCAGCGGGCACCAGTCCACAGATAAGAGCTGGTGCCATACACACCACAGGCTTTGCAAACCTGGCGCTTCCCGGGAGGTTCCTGTGAGTGCAGACAGGTGGAGGGCACAACCAGTGCCCTAGGGCGAGGCCTGGGCAGAGGGAAGGGCAGGGTGCCACTAGGGCGGGGCAGAGAGGTGGGTCAGAGGTCGCGGCACAGCCAGGTGCAGAGGTGAGAGGCAGTAGTTGCTTCCGGCCTCTTACTCTCTGGCCATGCCCAGGCTGTGAGCCCGTTCTGTCCATACACGACACGAGTTACCTGACTCCAGAGGCCCACAAAGGGTGCCCGCACGTCCTCCACGATCAAGAACCAGGGAATTCTGCCTCCCAGCCACAAAACTTTCACTCAGCGAAGACCGTGAGGGCCGATTCCCAAGGGAGGGTCTCTGTGGCTTACTGATACTGGGGGCCGCCATCCATGACCCTTATGGTCACGTCTCTGAAAAGACCCTCCACAGCATGGAGGCCTCAGTGACTGCTGGCCTGTCCCCTCCTGTTCCCAGCCCTGATGCAGGGACCATGGGACGGGCAGCACGAGCTGCCGGATGCAGAGTTCAAACAAGTCGCTCAGACTGGCTGCCTGGGTGTGGCCGCCCGACTCAGTTGCAGCACCTCAGCCACGTTTCCAGAAAGTGGCTGGACACACGCTTCCTCCAGGAGCACCCCTGCAGCCAGGAGACCCCCAAGCACTGCCAGAGTGGCCCCTAACCACAAAACAAAACAAAGTTTCTGGAAAAAGCCTCGAGGACATATTTCCTCCGGGCGAGCAAGCCGAGAGGCCAGGGCTCCCCACGCACCTCACCTGGGAGGGCTCCGGGAAGGAGGCGGCGGCACCGCGGGGCTCCCCCCACAGCCCAGAGCTCGTCCTCTGCCCTGGACCCGCTCCCAGCGCTGCCCCTGAGCTGGCTGCCCTCTGGTGAGGCGCTGCTGGGCGCAGAGTTCTGGGCAGCGGCGAGGGAAGGGGCGCAGGGCCGGACACGCACAGCCCCTCCCAGCCCTCCCCAGCCCCCCCAGCCCTCCCCAGCCCCTGCACTTTGCCCGCAGCACGGGAGGCCCCAGACCTTGGGGCGAGAGACCCTGACCTGCTGCTGTAGGGAAGAAGGCTGGAAGCACTGAGCCCCACCCGCCGGACCCCTGGCTGCACAGGATAGGGGCGAATGGGCGTGACCAGGGGAGGAGGGAGGAAGGAAGGAGGAAAGGAAAGGAAGGAGGAGGGAGGCAGTGAGGGCGGGGGCCCAGGAAGGAGGGGAAAGGGGAGGTGGGGGCGGGAGGAGGAGCCGGGCGGGAGGAGGAGCCGCGCCTGCAGGCGGCCACACTCCGCAGCGGCTCTGGGCGCGTCGGAGCAGGAACCGAGGAGCCGCGAGCCCGTCCCAGCCCATGGAGATTCCTCCGACCCACGCGCCAGCCTCGCGGGCGGCCTCGGTGGCCGAGAACTGCATCAACTACCAGCAGGGCACCCCCATCAGGTGTTCATGGTGAGGGCCGTGGAGCGCGCCAGCCTGGAGGTGAGCGTGGGCCGGGCGCCCTCGGCCCTTCCTTCCCAGGTAGTGTTTAGGGCCGGCCGGCTCCAGGTCGCGGCTGAGACCGTATTTTCCCGATCACCCACTCAACGAGCCTCCGAGGCTGCGGAAACTGCTCTCAGCTGCCCCCGGGGCGGGCGTCCAGGCTGCCCATGCTGATGGGCGTGGGCAGACTGGGCGGGTGCCGGGTGCCCAGCTCTGGACCGCGCTCTCGCAGCTCTGCAGGTCCCTGGGAGGCAGGTGCAAGCTGCCAAGGGCTGGATGGGACGGGCGGGAACAGCCCTTCAGGGGTCAGCTCAGGCCCGAGAAGAAAGGGACCCTCAGCCAGCCTGTCTGCTCCAAGCCCACCCTGTGACTCGCCCCCAGGACCTGCTCCCCTGCCCATTCCTGACGGCCAGCAAGACCAGTGCCCACCCCACCCCAGTCCTTCTAGCCGTGCAGGGGGCCACCGTGACCTAACAGCTCTCGCCACACTTGCCTCACTCTAGGATATCCCAGGAAGAGGACATAAATATCACCTAAAATTTTCTCTGGAAGAAATCATCAAAAGGTAAGTGCCAAGACGACGACCCTGTTGGTGCCAGACCCCAGACCCTTCACTGGTACAGGAACACATTTATTTTTTGGTCACACCCAGCGACGCTCAGGGAGTCCTCCTGGGTCTCCACTCAGGAATTACTCCTGGCGGTGCTCGGACCATATGGGATGCCGGGACAGAACCCGTGCGAGGCAAACGCCCTCCGCGCTGTGCTGTCGCTCCGCCCCCTGAACACACTTTAAAAGGGGGCTATGAGGCTGCTGCCTCCCGGTGGCCCCAGACTCAGCTATTCCCTGTCCGCTCTGGCAGGACCTGTAGAAACCTGACGGCTGCCACCCAGTGAGTCCCCTCAAAGCGCTCCGACCTCACAGGGCTGCGATCTTCACCATCACCTCCCCAGAGTAAAGCAGCCTCGTGCCGGTGGAGATTTCCTGGCAGTGGGAAGGCTGAGACCCACTGTATTCGGGCAGGATCTCAGAAAGGAGGCAGGGAACATTTAAAACCATACAACTGATCAATAATTAATGAGACAAGCTTAATATGGTGCGATTTGCATCGCCACTGTCTTAGAATTAAAAATAGATCGCCCTTTTGCTGAGCATAATTCTGAAGTGCCCGGCAAAGCTGAGGAAATTCACCGAAAGGCATGTGAGTGACCAGATAGCCATCACATGGGCAGACAGCGGTGCCAATCTCCTGATCTCAGCCGTGTCTGCTAGTGCAGGGCCGAGAGGACCTAGAGTCCAGACTCAGTAGACCAAGCCTGGCCTGGCCACAGGACACACCGTTGGTGCTCACAGGATTGTCTGCCAGACGGCAGACCATGAGCCGGTCAGCCCCGTGCCCCAGCGACCGGAGGCAGGGGGCACGCAGGCGCGTCCTGGCGGGCAGGCCCCTGGCAGAGGGAGGCCGGATCAAGATGGGGTCTCTGCGACTGTCCCTGCAGCAGGTCACAGTGAACTGCACCGCGGACGTGCTTTACCCCGAGGGGCAGGACACGGCCCCGAAGTCAACTTCACATTGGAAGGAGAGGTCGGGAAGAACCCCGATAAAGAAGACGACACATTTTATCGCAGGCTGAAGTCCACCAAGGAACCACTGGAAGCACAAAATATTCCAGGTACACACATAAGGTTCTGAAAAATCCCTTCTTTAGCTCTGCAACCAACATCAATTACTGACAGTTATTTCTGCTAGAGCTTCTGGAAAAAGTTACCAATAGGATGCAATAAAGACATCAAAAATGTCAGACATTCACAAAACCACCTCAATTTCTGCACATACTTGAGGGGAGCTGAGATACGGCTTAGAATGGAAATGTTTTTTTTGAGATGAAACTATATATATAAGTCACATCACGTCTTTTCCCCACCAGACAACTTTGGAAATGTCGCTCCAGAGATGAAGCCGGTCCGACATTTAGCCTGGGCCGCCTGCGGCTACATCATATGGCAGAACTCCACCGAGAACACGTGGTACAGGATGGCCAAGATCCAAACTGTCAAGCAAGTGGTGAGTCATTTCTGTGCGGCACACAAGGGTTAATGTTTACTCAAAGCCTTAGGAGAGCCCAAGACCGGATGAGGAGGACTGGGGACTGGGCCGCCCCCTCAGTGCTTACTCCAGACTGCTCGGGAGACACGGGCTCAGCCCTGCACTGTCTTTCCAGCCCCGGGTCCTTTCGCCTTTAAGACAGAGCCTGGGGGCCAGAGCGATAGCTCAGCGGGTAGGGCGTTTGCCTTGCATGTGGTCGGCCCATGCTGGCCAGGGTTCGATCCCGGCATCCCATATGTTCCCCGAGCACCGCCAGGAGCAATTCCTGAGTGCAGAGCCAGGAGGAACCCCTGAGCATAGCCGGGTGTGACCCAAAAAGCAAAAAAAAAAAAAAAGAGCCTGGGCTCATGGTGCTAGAGTCAGTGAGTCAATGCCGGAGAAAGCAAAGACGGGCTGCAAGTCAGAAGGAACTGGGATGCGGGGACAGCTGCTTCCTTCGCTGTTCTGGGGCCACACCGACATGCTCAGGGCTTACTGCTGGCCACAAGCGTCACCTGCTCAGGGATCACTGCTGGGGACTGAGTCCGACCAGCCTTAGGCAAAGCCAGCGCCGCCCTGCAGCCCGTTCCTACAGCGGCTGGACCTGTGACAGACAAGGAGCCAGTGCAGGCCAGGAGCAGGAAGGAGCCGCGGCCGCACACCCCAGCCCTCGGCGTGCCCGACCTAACGCTGCGCTTTCTCCTACCAACACAGCCAGCCACACCCGTGACGCAGTCTGGGCTCCCAGAGCCTCAGGGGCCCCACAGAGGGAAACAAACCTGTTCACAGTAAGCTTTATTGAGAGATGTAGAAAGAAAGAAAGAAAGCGCTTTCAAGATCCAGCGCACACCAAGGGCAGCTGGGTGTGCTCCTGAGGGACCTTCAGGTGGCCTGAGCCGGGCCGCCAGCACCTGTCCTGACAGCGGGTCGCCTGCCACCCCTGTGGGCACCAGAGGCTGGACTCGCAGATCCAACGCTCTGAGGCACCTGGGGCCTCACACCAACAGCCCTGGGAGGGGCTCGGAAACCACCTTTGCCAGACACCCTCTGAGGCTTAGACCCTGGTCCCAGCACTCCTGCGGGGCGGCCACGGCCCCAGTGGTCGAGTACTGCCCAGGAGCGCTCTGAGAGCAGAGAACCAGCACAGACGCCTGAAGGCAGAGCAGGGAACCAGCTCAGGGCTTCCCTGCTGCCGCCACCGTATCACCTGCTCCTTGCTCGAAGGCAGCCTGTGAGAACCTGACTTACCTTAGAATGACAGAACTTTTCCCCTACAGTCAAAGGCAGGGTTGCGTCAGGGGGCTCTGCGGAGGCCAGTGTCCATCTGCTGACCTTGGGCATAGGCACCTTGGTGGGTCTCAGACAGCTCCGGCCTGACGGAGCTGTGTGCGAGCTATGCCCGAGCAATAGTGTATGATACCGGCCAGAGTCCCGGTCCCCGGGTCAGGATGACGCCACCCCCAGGACACTTTACAGTTTTCAGTCTCTTGAAAGAGAATTTGTTTCCTTTTGTGAAAGTGGTCATTTTAGCAGTTTCTCCCTGAAAAGCAATGATTTCTGGACACGCAGGAATTCAAAATGAAAACTACAGACTCCAAACTACAGGAGCTTTAAAGAAATCGTATTTAACGCCAGCATGGAATCATGGCACCCAACTGTTTTCCCTAAAATTCAGATCCTGTAACTGCCAGCTGAGAAAAGCAGATGCTAAGTCCCACGCTTGGTGCTGGTGGCTGTTGTCATTTTTCTCACGACCATATCTCTGCAGGCGCTGGGGAGGGAACCCGAGTGCCATACCTGGCCCCAGGCCGTGACCCTAGACCAGGTCTGTGTCTTTCGTTTCAGCCGGCTTGACGACTTCATCGAGCTGGATTACACCCTTCTCCTGCATGACTTCGTGTCTCAGGTACGGCTGCCCCGCACACTACACACCCAGGCGGCTCAGGGCGGCCCCGAGAGGCAGGCGCTGGGGCGCCCAACCCTGGGCCGCACCTGGGGAGCTGCTCGTCTCCCACACCCAGCCTGGCTCTGTCTGTGGACCGTGTCATGCCTGTTCCTCTCACCCGCAGGAGATGATCCCGTGGCAAATGCAAGTTCTCTGGCACCCGCAGTACGGCACAAAGTCAAACATCACAGCCGCCTGCCGAAGGCCACAGAGCTGCAGTGAGTGAGTGCCGGGGCCAGCGTTCTGCGCAGGAAGCGCTCATGGCGCCTCAATGTGTGTACCCCAAAATAAAAAGCTCCCACCCAGCCCCGCATGTCTGGTGCCGTCTACTTACGGAACGGGGCGGTAATGGTCTCTCTGAAGGCCACCTTAGGCTTTCCGGTGACACAGGGACAGCCGTACTCTCGCTCCATCCGCTACAAAGACCAGGGAGAGGACGTTCTTATATAAACCAACTAAAGCAGCAAAGAAAACCGCCAAAGGGCTTGACAAACATTACCGAGGGGCCTGAGCATAGCCCAGCGGGTAGGGCGTTTGCCTTGCACTTGGCCGGCCTCTGCTGGCCTGGGTTCGATCCCGGCATCCCATATGGTCCCCCAAGCACCGCCAGGAGTAATTCCTGAGTGCAGAGCCAGGAGTAGCCCCTGAGCATTTCTGGGTGTGACCCAAAAAGGCAAAAAAAAAAATTACCGAAACACGAGCACAGAGGAGCCACTTCACGGGGGAAGGACAAGGCACAATCCTGCTCTCACACACGTCAGTGGGCGGGCTCTGGGGCTGACTGACTCAGGACACGAACCGTCTCTACCTGCTCTCACACATGGCCATGCCTGACTCAGGACACTAACCCTCTCCACAGATGCTCTCACACACGGCCGTGACTGACTGAGGACACTAACCCTCTCCACAGCTGCTCTCACACACAGCCGTGACTGACTCAGGACACTAACCCTCTCCACAGCTGCTCTGACACATAGCCATGACTGACTGAGGACACTAACCCTCTCCACAGCTGCTCTCACACACAGCCGTGACTGGCTCTGGACACTAACCCTCTCCACAGCTGCTGTCACACACGGCCGTGACTGACTCAGGACACTAACCCTCTCCACAGCTGCTGTCACACACAGCCGTGACTGGCTCTGGACACTAACCCTCTCCACAGCTGCTCTCACACACAGCCGTGACTGGCTCTGGACACTAACCCTCTCCACAGCTGCTCTCACACATAGCCATGACTGACTGAGGACACTAACCCTCTCCACAGCTGCTCTCACACACAGCCGTGACTGGCTCTGGACACTAACCCTCTCCACAGCTGTTCTCCCACACGGCCGTGACTGGCTCTGGACACTAACCCTCTCCACAGCTGCTCTCACACACGGCCATGACAGGCTCTGGACACTAACCCTCTCCACAGCTGCTCTCACACACGGTCGTGACTGACTCAGGACACTAACCGTCTCCACAGCTGCTGTCACACATGGCCGTGACTGACTCAGGACACTAACCCTCTCCACAGCTGCTCTCACACACGGCCGTGACTGGCTCTGGACACTAACCCTCTCCACAGCTGCTCTCACACACGGCCGTGACTGGCTCTGGACACTAACCCTCTCCACAGCTGCTCTCACACATGGCCGTGACTGGCTCTGGACACTAACCCTCTCCACAGCTGCTCTCACACACGGCCGTGACTGGCTCTGGACACTAACCCTCTCCACTCCGACTCCACTTTCTCCTTAGCATCACCTGTTCAGTGCCACAGTGCAGGGATTAAACCCACATTTTCAGGGTCAATTTCAGACACGCTCCCAGGATGGAAAATCTGCCCATCTTCAATGGTTCCTTTGCACGTGCAGCCCTACCTGCAGCAGAGAGGGAACCCCCGACCTTGTCCTCATCTGTCACGGGAATGGCAAGGGGTAGCAGGGCGAGCAGCCAGCAGAGCCTGAGGATAGGGGAAGCAGTGGGCCGGGCTAAGGACCTCCCCTGCTGGCTGGCACCAAGACAAGACCTCACTCTTCAGGGCTGGGCTGACAGAGGCACAACCCTGAGCTTTGATGGGGCGGTACACACACAGACATAGACACACACACAGAAACTCACAGACACACACACACAGACACAGACACACACACAGACACAGAGATACAGACACACACAGATAGACACACAGACAGAGACACATAGACAAACAGACAGATACACACAGACAGATACGCACAGACACACACACAGACATAGACACACAGACACAGAGATACAGACATACACACAGACACAGACAGACACACACCCTCCCCCAGAGCAGCCCGGACCCCTGGGCGGTACCTGTGCATAGATTTCCAGGTGCAACTCCCCCATCCCGAGACGATGGTCTCTTTGCTCTCCGTGTCAAAGTGGACTCTAAATGTGGGGTCTTCTCTTGTGAATCTGCCGATGCCCTTTGAGAATTTTTCCAGGTCATTCTGTAACAGAACGTCATAAATGCTACTAAGCGTGAGAACCGGTGAACACTGACAGGCAAACGGAATCAAGGCTCGGCCGGAAGTCACGTCAGGGCCGTGGCGCCCACTTCCCGAGGCGGCCACTGGCCCCCTCACAGTCTTGCGGGGCAGCCGCCACACAGGCACTGGCACAAAGTTGTAGACCCCAGGGAACTGGTCCCTGAGGCTGAACGCCGTCCCCAGGTAAGGTCCAGACCCCAGAGGCTCGGCCTGTGGACGCGACTCTTGGCGACTCCAAAAGACTCTCCGGTCGGCGTGTGACGTGCTGGACACCAAGCCCCCTCAGACCTGCCTGGCGACTCTGCAGTCCTCCAAGCCCCGAGGGAGAAAGGGCCCCAGGTGTGCTTTAAAGCGGACACACACCTACCTTGTTAGCCGGCTTCATGGCTATGGAGATGACAGGATCGGCACGTGGATGGACTCCCTGGAAGTTTCCAGAACAAAGAATGAGTCGGGGGTGACTGGCTTAAAACCCCGCTTCCTACAAAGACGGTCATCAGCTCAGGCACCCCAGCACAGCCCCTCCCCAGGTACCAGCCGGACGTTCCACGGTGGGAAACGGAATCTACACACGCGGACAGGAGCCGCCCCACACTCGTTTCCGTCAGCATCCTGGGGCCAAGGCGGAGCTTCAAGACCCTGAGTTCGAGCCCAAGGGCAGCGTGCCTGTCTCTGAACCCAACCACGGTGGCCCGGGGGGACCCCCAAACCCACACGCTCCACCGCACTGACACAACCACGGTCCCAGAAGCAGTGAAGACTGTCGCCCACAAAGGGGCCCATGCACAGATACGGTCTGTCCCCAGAAGCAGACGCTATCACGCTGCCCCGCCCTCGGCCCCACGCCCAGCGAGTTCCTTCTGGTCTGCAAAAGCACGAGGTATCTGGAGGCTGGACACAGCTCCCTGCTGGGGGCCCGCTGGCAGGGAAGTGACCGTGGCCATCCCCAGGGCGGTCACCGAGCCTGCGGTCCTCTGGACGAAGGGGAAGTGAAGCTGCGGCTCTGGCGCGGGGCACAGCACGTGCCTGGCCAGCGTGAGGCTGAGCCACGGGCCCTTCTCTGAGCACCCCTGCTGTACCCCACACCCCACAGGGAAGCGACAGGGCACTGCTGGGCCTCAGCGTCAGGAGACAGAGGAGGGTGAGGGGGCTGGGGACAGCGCCCACACGTGCTCCCTGTTCTTTGCCCCAGCCCGGCCCTGTGGTCAGTGAGGGGCCCCTGCGGGGACACTCCGGGCTCACGCCCCTTGCAGGCAGGAAAACACTTTTTCCTGGGACCCACGACTTCTGTTCTAGGGTCGCACCTGGTGGGGCTCAGGGACCCTAGAGCGTGTCAGGGACTGGAACCGGTCAGTCCCGTGCAAGGCAGGTGCCCTCCTGCCGTCCTCCCCCGCCCCAGTGCACCGTGGCCTCCACAGCCTGACCCTCTCAGGAACCGCTGGCGGGGGCGGGGGCTGGGGAGCCTCCCGGGCTCCAGTACCATCTGGGAGACTTTCCTGCTGTGATGGGAGTCTGGATTTGGGGTCGCACCCAGCAGTGCAGCTGCCAGTGGCTCAGTGCTCGGGGGACATGGCCCCAGGCACACAGATGGACTGTGTCCAGGCCACACGCACACAGATGGGCGCTGTCCCGATCACACACACACACACAGATGGGCGCTGTCCCAATCACACACATGCAGACGGGTGCTGTCCACAGCCAGGACAGGTCACTCACCATGGACAGGCCACTGCTGTCCTTGCTTGTGAAGGTGTCTCCGCTGGCGCAGTCGATGCCGAACAGGGCACAGATGTCGCCTGCGAACACCTCCTCTACATCCTGCGGGAGCAGAAGCACGCGAGGCCGCCCGGCAAGTCACAGGGAGCCACAGCAGGGAGTCCGTCCGGGCTCCACAATTCCACAGTGACCCCAGCTCAGCCACTGTGCCCCGGGGCCAGACACTGAAAAACACACACACACACACACACACACACACACACCCCTCTCTCTCACACACACACACACACACGCACGCACCTCTCACACACACACACACACACACACGCGCACCACCTCTCCCCAGGAACACCCTCATGGCCATAACTGCACAGCAAACATGTGGTCAGAAACAGAGTGAAGCAGCCGAGCACTCGCGGCACACGCACCCCTCCCCACAACGCCCACCACCAGGGCCAGACCTCAGAGGAAACGGAGCTAAGGGAACCTCTGGGGCTGAGATGTCTCAGTCCACCCTGCGGGGTCACGCAGGGCCCCAGGTGTGGGCAGGGTGACAATGGCCGGGGCAAAGGCAGGAGGGCGGCAGGAAGGCAGCGGCACCTCCAGGCTTCCTACTTTTGTCCTTTTATGGTGACAGTGACTCCCCACAGCTGCCACGGGCCAGCACATGCGGCTCCTTCCGGGCTGCACAGCCACTGACTCCCAGCTATCCCCAGGGGCCACCATGCCATCGAGAACCCAGACAGCTCGACTTTCAGGAGGGGATGGGAGCCCTGAGATTTGCTGCCTCCAGGCAGACAGCACTGACCTGAGGCGGGCCCCTGTCCCCTGGGCCCCGTCTTCAGACACACAGCACTGACCTGAGGCAGGCACTGTCCCCCTGGGCCCTGTCCTCAGACACACAGCACTGACCTGAGGCGGGCACTGTCCCTCTTGGTCCTCAGACACACAGCACTGACGTGAGGTGGGCACTGTCCCCCTGGGCCCTGTCCTCAGAAACACAACACTGACCTGAGGTGGGCACTGTCCCCTTGGGCCCTGTCCACAGACACACAGCACTGACCTGAGGTGGGCACTGTCCCCTGGGCCCTGTCCACAGACACATAGCACTGACCTGAGGCGGGCACTGTCCCTCTTGGTCCTCAGACACACAGCACTGACCTGAGGTGGGCACTGTCCCCCCTGGGCCCTGTCCTCAGACACACAGCACTGACCTGAGTTGGGCACTGTCCCCCTGGGCCCTGTCCTCAGACACACAGCACTGACCTGAGCTGGGCACTGTCCCCCTGGGCCCTGTCCTCAGACACACAGCACTGACCTAGGCGTGCACTGTCCCCCTTGGTCCTCAGACACACAGCACTGACCTGAGGCGGGCACTGTCCCCCGAGCCCCACCCTCAGGCTACAGATCCCAGAGCCAGAGTCACGGCCAGGGACTGCAGCTGGGCCCAGACTTCTCAAGGCCAGAGCACCGGGTCTCATGTGCAGACGGATCTCGCCCCTCCTCCAGCATCCCACAGGCCGCCTGAGATTCTGGGCTACAGACCAGGCTCCGTGCGGGCGCTCACACACCCGCAGTCACATGCCGGAAAGCTCTCGCAGACCCACGGCCCCACTGGCTCTCCTGTGAACCCCTGAGCTCTGTCGAGGGGACCCATCTCTTCCACCCCAGCAGGAGCTGGCCCCACGGCCCCCAACAGCCGAGTGCCGGCCGAGCAGACTTGCCTCCATGGCGTCGGCGTGCATGCGCATCAGCCGCTGCACCCGCACCTTCTTGCCCGTTCGGAGTGTTGTAGATGGTGTCGCCCTTCCTCAGCTCGCCCTGGTAATTGCGCACGTAGGTCAGCTGGCCAAAGCGACCGGCCTGCAGGGAAGCGACAGGAGGGGAGAGGGGTTACCACAGGGGAGTGCTGACCAGCAGGAAAGGGGTCACCACGGGGGAGTGCTGACCAGGAGGCAAGGGGTCACCACGGGGAGTGCTGACCAGCAGGAAAGGGGTCGCCACGGGGGAGTGCTGACCAGGAGGAAAGGGTCACCACAGGGGAGTGCTGACCAGGAGGCAAGGGTCACCATGGGGGAGTGCTGACCAGGAGGCAAGGGGTCACCACGGGGAGTGCTGACCAGCAGGAAAGGGGTCGCCACGGGGAGTGCTGACCAGGAGGAAAGGGTCACCACAGGGGAGTGCTGACCAGGAGGCAAGGGTCACCATGGGGGAGTGCTGACCAGGAGGCAAGGGGTCACCATGGGGGAGTGTTGACCAGCAGGAAAGGGGTCGCCACGGGGAGCCGTTGACCAGCAGGAAAGGGGGTCGCCACGGGTGAGCTGCTGACCAGCAGGAAAGGGGGTTGACACAGGGAGCTGCTGACCAGCAGGAAAGGGGGTTGACACAGGGAGCTGCTGACCAGCAGGAAAGGGGTCGCCACGGGGAAGCTGCTGACCAGCAGGAACCTCCCAGTGATTCCAGCAGATGCACCTGGGCTGTCCAGGGAGGGAGTGCCCGCAGTGGGCCCACGTGACAGGGCAGAGAGGAGGGCACCTGCCTGCATACGGCTGACCCCAGTTTGATCTCTGGCACCAAGCATGACCTTGGGGTACTGCCAGGGTCACTCCCAAACCCAGCCAGGCCTGCACCACTGGGTGCGGGACCAAACCCAAGTAGGACTATTGCAATCACAATCAAAACAACGTTGCTGGGGGTAAGACAGGCAACGGCAGCACCTTCACACTCGCTGAGAAGCGGCGAAGTATGGAAATGAACAACCGTGCCTGACTCCTTGACACTAAACAATGCGATGAGCATTTAGGAGCTGGCGGCTGGCTGGCCAGGACACAGCATCCAGGCCGTCGGAAGCCGCTGGCATGTGGCCTGTCTGTGACCTACTGGGAACAGCTGGGCACAGCCCCAGGGCCCCTAGCACCGAGGACCAGGGTCCCCAACACTGAATCACTGCCTGGCTGTGACCTGTGCTGGGCCCCGAGTTCTGAGCACACTTGCACGGTTCGTCTCTGCGGCCCCACGTCTCTGATTATTCCCATGTTCACTGTGACTGAAATCCCCAAACACCTGATAAATCTTTAAGCCCATTTAGAATAATGGATAAAAGTGGGAATTTTGAAAAACTCTGGCAATGAAAAGACACCCCAGTTGAAAACCATATTAAATACTGGATAATCTTATTGTTGAAACAGTAAATTGAAGAAAGATAGAAATATAATATATTCTGGCCCTAATTAGAAAAAAATATATACAAACAACATTGGGCCAATTACAAGAGAGAATACAAGTGCGTACTGCAGGGAACTATTCCCCTTGTTGGGGAATGAGGCAAGATGAACCAGAATACACCAACTCCACCTCTGACAAGAGACGATGAACCAGAATACACCATCTCCACCTCACAGAGGAGATGAACAGAATACACCATCTCCACCTCACAGAGGAGATGAACAGAATACACCATCTCTACCTCACAGAGGAGATGAACAGAATACACCATCTCCACCTCACAGAGGAGATGAACAGAATACACCAACTCCACCTCACAGGAGGAGATGAACAGAATACACCAACTCCACCTCACAGAGGAGATGAACAGAATACACCATCTCCACCTCACAGAGGAGATGAACAGAATACACCATCTCCACCTCACAGAGGAGATGAACAGAATACACCATCTCTACCTCACAGGAGGAGATGAACAGAATACACCAACTCCACCTCACAGGAGGAGATGAACAGAATACACTGACTCCACCTCACAGAGGAGATGAACAGAATACACCATCTCTACCTCACAGGAGGAGATGGACAGAATACACTGACTCCACCTCACAGGAGGAGATGGACAGAATACACTGACTCCACCTCACAGAAGGAGATAAACCAGAACCAGAATACACCATCTCTACCTCACAGGAGGAGATAAACCAGAACCAGAATACACCATCTCCACCTCACAGGAGATGAACCAGAACCAGAATACACTGTCTCCACCTCACAGGAGGAGATGAACCAGAACCAGAATACACTGTCTCCACCTCACAGGAGGGAGATGAACCAGAACCAGAATACACCGTATCTCCACCTGAAATGAGATGAGCCAGAATACACCATCTCTACCTCTGGCACAAGGAATGAGTCTTAGCTGCTGACAGACGAGCTGGAACAGTCTAACACAATGACCCTGAACCTTTTAGGACACTGCGGCGAGGCAGGAGGCCCTGGCACGGCCTAGTGCTGACTCCAACACTCTGTGCACGAAGACAGTCTCTGCAATTTCATCTGGAACCTTGAACCTTAATGTAAAAGGACACTTTTGCTCATTTTCTGTATTTTATGCAAACATGTGTTGACAACATCTAAGTATGTTGTATACATTTTTTAAACATCATAAAAGACCCCCGTGTCCTCCCGCTAGAAAGAGCCGTCCCTCAACTCTCCGGCCTCCGCCTTCTCCCACTCACAGCTGTCTCTCAACTCTCCGGCCTCTGCCTTCTCCTACTCACAGCAGCAGCACCAGGACACGAGGAGCGCCCTATGCCCAGCAGTACCACAAGGAGCGCCCTACGCCCGGCTCCCACCCAACAGCCGCCACACCTGCAGGCTCTGCTGGTCCAGGCCTGGGCGGGGGCTCCCAGGACAACTGGGGGTTGCTGGGTGCCAGCGAGCTCCTGGAAACAGAGTGGATCCAGGGGCCAAGCATGGCTGACGTGGTCACAGGACCCAGATGTGAGCGCCCATGAGCGCACTACGGACGCAGACGGCTGAGTATATCCGTACACGGGTGGGTACCAACTCTTCTGCACAGACACCCCAAATACCACACGAGGAAGGCTGGGGGACACGTGTCACGCAAGTGGTGCAGAGGTCGACCGCTGCCGCAGGGGACCCCAGAGACGCGTGTCACGTGGCACAGGCACGCACCTCCAGCTTGAAGGCCAGGCCGACGAACGGGTGCGAGGTTGTCGCGCTGAGGACTCATCAAGATCCTGGCTTTGTCCTTGGAGACGCTTCAGAGAGAAGCAACACGACAGACGCGGTGTGAGGGAGCCGTCACTGGCCATCAGCACGTGGTGGGAGTCAGGGCTGAGAGCAGCTAGAGAGGGGAGAGACTCACGAGCACCTCAGAGAAAGGCTCACGGGTGAGCAGAGCAGCGGCCCAAACTCCTGACCGCCCAGACCGGGACAGTGAGGCCTGCTGCCTAGTGTTCTCGCCTGGATCGGGGCCACACCTGGCAGTGCTCAGGGCTCACTCCTGGAGGGGCTTGGGGGACCGCATGGAGTGCTGGGTAGCAAACCCACATCAGCCACGTGCAAGGCATGAGCTCTGCCCGGTGGAAGATCGCTCCGGTCCCAATATGCATCTTTCTATATGTCAGAGAAGTTCCATGAACTGAGAGCGATTTTGTTTACTTAGACTTTGGGGCTACACTTGGCATTGCTCAGGGCACCATACACGGTGCCAGAGCTGGAGCCAGCCATGTGCGAGGCAACTGCCGTATCACACACTGTAGCGGCTGGACTACCTCTCCAAAGCCCCAAAGCCTGGCCACAGAGGGCATTAGTGAAGTCTCCACAGGGACCAAGACTTACTCCTCCTGGTTGAGAATAAGCGTAGTTCTGGACCTCTGACGGGTTGGGGAGGTATTCCAGAACAGCGCCGAGGAGAGGCTGCACACCCTTGTTCTTCAGGGCACTGCCCAGGAGGACAGGGGGTAAACGCCCCTCTTCAGAGTCGCTCTCCGGATGGCGAGCTACAGAAAAAAGGAAAACAGACGATAAGTGTCAGGACTCAAGACCCACCAGTGCTGACAGCCCCGGGACACCGGCTCCACACCAGGCAGCCATTCACTGGGCAGCTGAGTTCTGAAGGGAGACACCAGCTGTGTCAGGGATAACCCTGGAGGGGTGTGGGGACAACATGGGATGCTGGGGATGGAGCCGGGCTGGCTGTGTGCAAGGCAAACACCCTCGCCACTGTCCTACTGCCACGGCCCCGGACAGGCGCTTTCAAGGCTTTCTCAGAAAGTCACTAATGTCAACTGAAAGCAACCACACACATGAAACATGCAGCCACACGCTAATAGGGTGCTTCAGATTGCGGGCGGGCTGGTGCCGAGCAGCTGAGGCAGGCACGTTTCTGCCATGTGCCCTAAGCGCTCCCATGGGTTATTAACGTGTCCAAGGCCTGCAGGCAGCCACTACGTGTTCAGGTTCACAGGAAACACGGACGCCTCGTAAACCTGCGTGTCACGTGCTGGGGCCCACGCCCACCCTCTCCACAGCAGGGAACTAGATCTTTAGGAAAATGACCTTCCGGTACGAGGGACCGGCTGGACTGTGAGCACGGGAGAAGCAGCGGGGGCAGCTCCCAGATGCCCAACAGCTGACAGCCACAGTGGTGACCGCAGGGCACGGGCTGGGGCCTCCGTGCTGGGTCTCCAGGGCAGCCCGGCCCCTGCAGTGCTGTGCTCCGGGCTCCACACTTGGGCACGCAGAGCCTGTCCGTGTCCCACTCCGCCGCCCAGGCTCACCCACTCCACATAAACGTGTGGGTGGGAGAGGGGAAAGCGGGAACTCCCTGCTCCTGCATCTGGCGGGCTGCATCGTGGTGGTGGCGAGGAAGAGAGCATTTCGGCCAGGGTCGGCCTCAGACCTGCTCCGCAGCAGGAAAACTCCTCGGGGACAGGCTGGGCCCCTTAAGGCTTCCTCACAGCTGCGAGCGACACCTGCCTGCACACAGCCCATGGAAGCAGGGGTGGGACCCGGGTCCAAGTGTCTACACCCACGGAGCAGCACTGATCTGTACAACAGGACAAGTGTTAAGTTCCCAGGCTCGCCCAGATCTTATCGCTACACCCGGGGCAAGCAGCCTGTCCTGTCCGGCGACGAGAGCCGCAGGTACTGGCCTTCAGGTCGGAGACGGACGGCAGCTTCTCTTCCAGGAACATCTCCCCCAGCTGCTCATCGGCGTTGGCCACACACTCGATCAGCTCCTGCCGGTGATCTGCAGCTGCCGCCCGGAACTTCGGCGGGATGTCCTCATACCGCACCTCCTGACTGGGCAAAACAAAGTAACGCACGGAAAACCAGATGGACGAGAGCTGTGGGGGAGTCCTCAGTCTGTCTCAGACGGTCTGTTCTCAGCCCGTCTCAGACTGTCCTGACAGTCACATCGCCAAGGATGCCACGCCCACCACAGAAACAGGCACCTGCAAACTGCTCGGAGGCAGCAGAGTAAGGCTAGTCCACACCCACAATCGCTGGGGCATGATTCACCATCAGGCACCACCAGCCCTTGGTAACCACAATCGCCATCACGCTTCCGTGATCCTCCCCCCAAACACCATCTCCAACTCTGTCCCTGCAGATTTGGGGATTACCCAAGTCCCCGTCGAAATAGACAGCTCGCTGCTCGATGAGGTCGACAAGGCCCGTGAAGCCGCCCTCCAGGCCGATGGGGAGCTGCAGGAACGCCGCATTGTGGCTGAGCTTCGACCTGAAAGAGACGCCAGACGGTTTCCGGCCCCGCCAGGAACCACCGGACCAGCACAGTCACGCGGAGATCTTGGAGTGGGCACGATCCAGGCACCACCTGTCTCTCGCCAGGAACACGATTAGGAGCTGTGGACAGACAGGTCAGAGGCCCAAGCTCTGAAAGTCTAGTCACGGACTGAGAAAACAGAAGGGGCAGGAGCAAAGGAAGGGCAGACACCCTCAGAGAGTTGAGAGCCCAAGAAATTGCGGACAGGGGAAGGCGCTCACCGAGGTCAGCTCAGCAGTGCCCACTGCGGCACTTTCTCTCCCTTTTCACCTGTCCTCGTAAGCATGGGTGACGCTGGCACTTGGCCGCCCCTTCCCAGCCAAGCAGCCAGCCTGTCCCCACGAGGCCATTCCCACACCCCACACCCCTTCAAGGGCTACAGGGGGGGCGCGGTCTCTTGTTGGCCAGGCCTAGTCCCACAAAAGGCCAAGCATGGACGGCTGACAGCGGCGGCCAGTGTGGTCACTCTGGGGCACACTCAGGAAGTTTCGACTCCTCCAAAGGAAGCCGAGAGAACCGAGGCGCTTCTGAGACTCTTCTCTGAGATCGACCACGCTGCTTCTCAGGGCGGGACACAGACTAGAGTTCTAGACTCTTCTCTAGCCGAACCACGCTGCTTCTCAGGGGCGGGACACAGACTAGAGTTCTAGACTCTTCTCTAGCCGACCACGCTGCTTCTCAGGGCGGGACACAGACCAGAGTTCTAGACTCTTCTCTAGACAACCACGCTGCTTCTCAGGGCGGGACACACCAGGAGTTCTAGACTCTTCTCTAGCCGACCACGCTGCTTCTCGAGGCGGGACACAGACCAGAGTTCTAGACTCTTCTCTAGCCGACCACGCTGCTTCTCAGGGCGGGACACAGACCAGAGTTCTAGACTCTTCTCTAGCAGACCACACTGCTTCTCAGGGCGGGACACAGACTAGAGTTCTAGACTCTTCTCTAGACGACCACGCTGCTTCTCAGGGGCGGGACACACGCCAGGGTTCTAGACTCTTCTCTAGCCGACCACGCTGCTTCTCAGGGCGGGACACAGACCAGAGTTCTAGACTCTTCTCTAGCCGACCATGCTGCTTCTCAGGGCGGGACACAGACTAGAGTTCTAGACTCTTCTCTAGCCGACCATGCTGCTTCTCAGGGCGGGACACACACCAGGGTTCTAGACTCTTCTCTAGACGACCATGCTACTTCTCAGGGCGGGACACACACCAGAGTTCTGGGCCCGCCTTCAGCCTCCCCTGCGCTGCCCAGAGGCGGCAGCGAGACCATCCCATGAGGCCGAGCCCCCGCCCGGTTCCTACCTCATCTGCTGCAGGGGCGCGGTCAGGGCTGGCGCCCGGCGGTCCAGCTTGTTGATGAAGGTCACAAAGGGCACGTCGTAGCGCTCATCTGCCGGGTTGACCGTCAGCGTTGGCACTGCACCCGCCCACGGCGCACAGCACCAGCACGGCGCCGTCCAGCACCCCGCAGGGCGCTCCACCTCGATGGTGAAGTCCACGTGCCCTGTGGGGACGAGCACCCAGGCCCTGTAGCCCCTGCTCTGGGCCCCCGAGGCCCCTAGCCGCCCGGCCGCGCAGGGACGTGGCGCCTACCAGGGGTGTCGATGATGTTGATGTTGACGCCCCTCCAGAGCGTGTAGGTGGCGGCCGACTGGATGGTGATGCCCCGCTGACGCTCCAGCTCCATGGAGTCCATGACGCGCCCACGCCATCCTTGCCCTTCACCTGCGGACCCGGAGGATGCCAAAGCCCGTCACCAAACCCCCTCACAGCAGTGACCCCGTGGGGCCCCCGTCCGGGCCTGGTGTAGCAGAAGCCTGCTTTCGCTCTGGGGTCAGACCCAACCCTCAAGGTGCTGGGGGATGGAACTGGGTCATGCATAAGGCTCCTAGCCGCTGGCGCACTCTGGGCGTAAGACTTAACCTATTGTGTCTGCTAATGACGGGGTCTTTCGGCTGTGCCACCTAAGTGTGAGGCGGCGCCGGCTCCGCATGACAAGCCCCCATGGGCCCAGGCGACAGATCCGGGGCCCACACGCGAGTCCCCGAGTCCCGCCCACCTCGTGCATCTGGGCGATGCGGCGGTGTAGTAGAGCACGCGCTCGGTCAGCGTCGTCTTCCCGAGTCGATGTGCGCCGAGATGCCGATGTTCCGGATCTTCTCATTGGGGTCGTCCCCGAGGCCCACCGCTGGCCACCTCGCCACGGGTCCTGCAGGCACAGCAGAAGTCGACAGCTGTCCGCGGCCGTGGGGTCGCCCTGGCACGCTGCCAGCTGATGCCAAACGGCCACGGGACAGCAGGGGATTGGCACAGGGCACGGCCATGCCCCCATGCCGCCACCCTGGGCCGGACGCAGCAGAGAGCGAGGGCACACGGGGGGGCGCTTGCCTGGCGCGTCGCCCACCTGGGCTGCATCCCCGCACCCCGGCCAGGAGCGACCCCCGAGTGCAGAGCCAGGACGAAACCACGGGTGCTGGGAAAGCGCGGCGTGAGCGCGCCGGCCTCTTGCTCTGGCCCCAAGGTGGGCTGCGGAGACCCCGGGGCAGCGCGGGCACGGCGGGAAGGCGGGAGGGGCTGTGCCCCCGCGCGCCCCCTGCGGACAGTGCTGCTGCCCTCGGAGGCCAGGGGGCCCCCTGAGTCCTCCGACACACAGAGGACACCCCCAAAGCGGGGCTTGCCGTACTCTAGGGGAGACCCAGAGCCGGGCTGGGGTGGGCCGAAGCGCAGGGGCGGGGCAGCGCTGCCCACCGCGACTCCGTCGGGGCGGGGGTCCCTCCGCGCCCCCCAGCCCCTGGCGCCCGGGGAGGGCCCGGCACACACCTGCCTCCCCGCCAGCTCCGGGCCGCGCCGCGGCGGCCGCCAGCAGCTTCATGGCAGCGCGAGCCGAGACGCCAGGAGAACTGTCAGGCCGGGAGTCCCCGCGCCAAAGTCACGCCGCTCTCGGAGCCCGAGCGCTTCCGGGGCGAAGGCAGCGGGGGCGGAAACGGTGAGCGACCGGGAGGCGCGCCGGAAATTAGGCGAGTCGCCGCCCCGCCGCCCCGCGCCCCCTGTCGGCGCGGAGGACGAAGCGCAGGCGCGCCGCGGGTCACGTGGTAGCTGCCCTCCGCCTGTGCAGGCGCGCGCGGGATGCACAAGAGCCTCCGTGTGGCCGCGCCGGAGCGGTTCATGCCCCAGAGCCGCACACATCCAAAAGAGCGGGAGGAACCAGTGCTGGCTGCCTCCTGAGGGGCTCTCCTGGGTGGCCTGGGGGTCACTGACAGGTAGGGAGAGGGCCCACACCTAGGGTGTGATGAAACCAGGAACACCAAGGCTGAATCAGCCCACCTTGAAAAAAAGTAGGAACGAAGGCCTCACCTGGTGCCACGGGACCCCAGAAGGATGGACCCCACCCCACCCCAAGCTCCACAGAAACAAGACAGGAAAGGAACTTCAAAGACCACCCACCGCTCCCCCACACCACCCCCTTGACAACACCTTAGCAACAGTGGACTCTCACCTAGGTAGAAGCCCCAGGTGAGGGCAGCTTCAGAAAAAACCCTGTGAAAGTCACCTTCAAGGGGCCGGAGCGATAGCCCAGCAGGTAGGGCCTTGGCCTTGCACGCGGCGGGCCCATGCCAGCCGGGGTTCGATCCCCGGCATCCCATATGGTCCCTGAGCACCGCCAGGAGTAATTCCTGAGTGCAGAGCCAGGAGTAACCCCTGAGCGTCGCTGGATGTGACCCCCTCCCCCCAAAAAAGCAAAAAAAAAAAGTCTCCTTCAACAAAGGAAGGGCATATGCTGCTGGTGCCCATGTGGCGAGCACGTGTGTCGCTGAGCTCGTGTCCTGTAGCCTGCATCCCCCTCTGGAGACGCTCCTTGAGACACCGCCTTTCTCCCCCTTTCTCTCTCCCTCCCTCTCCCTTTCTCTCCTCTCCTCTCCCTCTTTCCTTTTCTTTTTCCTTTTAGCTATTTCTTTGACACACTTGAAGGCCTTCTATGCTGCTCTCTTCCTCCTGCGCAGCTCAGGTACTAGGTTGTTCATCATGTTGACTTCTCGACCTAGGTACACATAACTGCTGCATTCAGAGAGAGGCTTGTTCCATTGAGAGTGAATGGGGCCACTGGAACTAGTTCATTTTTCATGAACATTGTTGAGATTCAGCTGTAGACCTATCTTTCCACATTCTCTGTCGAAGCCAGCATTTGTGCCACTTGGCTAATGTTTGGTGTTATTAGAACAAGCAAGGCGAAGGTGGTGTAGTCGCCGACCATCTATCTTCACTCCCATTCCTTTCCATTCTAATTGTCGCATGACGTTCTCAAGGGTGGTGCTGAAGAGTTTTGGTGAAATGGTATCACCCTGCTGAACCCCCTCTTTAGACACCAATGATCACTTCCTTGTAGAATGGTGAGATCCTGGTGGTGAATCCATAATACAGCTCACGAAGGATCTTGATGTATTGGGTTTGAACACCCCTGTTTGGCTAGGGCTCCGATAACTGCTTCAGTTTCCACAGAATCAAAGGCTTTCTGTAAATCAATGAACGTGAGACAGAGCGGCATCTTGTACTCCCTACAAACCTCAATGAGCTTGGTTACCGTGGTGGATATGGTCGATTGTGCTGAATCCTTTCCGGAAGCCTGCTTGCTCGCATGGTTGTCCTTCGCCTAGTGTTCTGCTAATCCTGTTCAGGATGACTCGTGTAAACAGCTTGTAGATGACAGACAACAGGCAGATGGGGCGATAGTTGCCGATGTCGTGAATGTCTCCCTTCTTGAACAGTAGAACTGTCCTGCTAGTTTTCCATTAGGAGGGAAACTGGCATTCAGACAGATAGCGTGTGAAGAGCCAAGCCAATGTATGGATGAGTACTGACTGGCAGATTCTTCAGGTGTTCGGGTCTGACATTGTCTGGGCCTGATGCTGTTCACTTTTTACCCACAAAATAGCATGTCGGATTTCAGAAGGGGAGAACGTTGGGAATGACATATCCATCCTGCAGAATTTGGTATGTGGGCAGGTGGACGTGGCTATCAAAGAGATCTGAGTAGAAGTCACGGATAATCTTCTCCACTGCCTTTCTGGAAGATGTGATAGATCCACCAGGACGTCAGAGGGCAGTCATCTTGGTCTTATAGTTGGCGAAGGACAGGCGGGCATTGTGAATGCTTTTCCCGGCTTCTGCTACATTGGCCAGTACTGCTGCTCTTCTCTCTTTGAGGTCTTCCTTTATAGCTTCTCTGCACTGCTTTGCAAGCTTGGATGGACAACAGGCTTATGGTTGCTTGAGGCTCGTGCCTAACAACATTGGTGAATGATCTTGAAAGTTTTTGAAGACAGGTGTTCTTTTGTGGCTTTCTTACTCTCTCTCTCTCTCTCAGTGGTCCCTCACACAATCATGGAGGTGCTGAACCAGTCGGTTGTATTCTTCGTCAATGTCGTCAATGATGGCATCTTCCCATGTTGCTGCAATGGTGCCAAAGAGGTCCCAGTTGGTGGTCATTCTGGGAATTCTCTTCTTAAACTTTGCAGCCCCTTTTCCCTATTCTGTGAAGTAGAATTTTGCACAAAAGGAGACGGTGATCCTGTTTGGAATTTTGGGACGACAGCGACATCTGTCAGGCAAAACCATTGATTGAATATGATGTGGTCAGTTTCATTGTGGAACTGTCCACCAGGAGATTCCCATGTTGAATGTTTCAGTTCAGCCTTCTGGAATTGTTTGTTCCCATGAATGGTCTTGGTGGACATGATGAACTCACATAGTCTCTCACCCCTGTTCGCTCCATTCTAGGCCATGGGTCCCAATGTGGAGTTCTTTGGCTAATCATCAGTCGTATCTTGGCATTAAAATCACAGACTATGATTTAGAAGGTGTGATCTTCTTTATAGAACTCCTCCAGTTCCATGTAGAATTTCTCAATTTCTTCTTCCTTGTATGTGGATGTTGGTGCGTAGAGAACAAAAAATAGAAACTGCCAGCAGTAGCCACATCTATTCAAGAGTAATCATCCGATTCGGTTTGTTAGGCATTCAAATTAATCAATGCTCATGGCCAGGTTTTTGTTGACAAGGACACAAACACCACCAACGCCTCTTTTCATCACATGTTCTGAGGAACAGTTCTTCCTCCGGTGTCGAAAATGGCATGTGATTGACGCCTTCTCATCTCTGTCAGACTAATGATGTCGTATTTGGATCTTTTCGCTTACACCATCAGATCCTCGATATATGCTTCTGATGCCAGCGTATGTGCATTGAAAGTACAGTCATTTTAGTCCTTCTTTGTTTTGCAGCCTAGTTTGGGCCTGAGATTTTATCAGCCTCTCCTTGCTCGTCCTTCTTAGTGCTGCCTAGAGTCCTGGTGCAGACACTGGCAGGAAGGGGCTTGATCAGGAGATCACCAGAGGCCATGTGACACAGGAAGAGGGACACGAAGAGCCCAGAGACCTCACAAGATACACGGGGGCAGAGCTGCTACCAGCTCTTCCCATTGCGCTCCCTGCTCTCCACTGATCATGAGGAGGCCTGGAGGGTGGGCGAACTTCTGGCCCTGGGGCCCCCCCATCCCAATAGAACCTCTGAATCCAGAGGAACCCCCCCACCATGTTAGCATCCTTTTTCATCATCTGGACTCCATAGCTCGTCAGAGCTCCACCCAAGAGAGAAAGCTGATCTGAAGTCCAGCTTGTCAGAGCCCCCACCCTACAGAGAAACATATTTCAAGCCTAGGTATGCTTGAACCAGAGGCACAGATTCATGGGGCAGAGCTGCTACCAGCTCTCCCTGTTGGATGTGTTGCCACCTGCCCCTGCGTGTGCTAACAGTCATCGACATCCGCACATGGCTTCTCCCAGTGCCCCGGCACTGTCGGTTATAAGGGTGCTTATGGTCAGGCCAGGGGAGGGCATTTTTCTGAGTGTCACATGGCTGAGCAGAGTTCCTGCACAGACTGTCCCCTGTTCGGCACTCACCTTGGTGCTGAGACCTGTCTGGGGGAAGGCAGACAGGAATATGCCCTCACCAGGTCTAGGAAGGACTCTGGCAAAAGTGCTCTGAGAATATGGAGACTGAAACACGAAACCTAAAGCAGCACCCTGGAAACGGAGATCAGCCAAGTAAGTTCCCTAGTAATGGACTAAGGAACTATTGTTTACATTCCCGATCAAATAACTCCTTTAAAAACTGCTACCAGTTGCAATGGTGGTGGGTTTGGGGTTGAATATTGAATGTTTGTAAAAATTAACATGAACATCTTTGCTAAAAATATCGAGTAGAAGCCCACTATGTTTAATAAGTTTAACAGTGAAAGCAATAACACAGATGGTCCAATTCACATGTAACAACTCAGTAAAAAGGTCATGACTTTAGCAATACCATTCTGAGGCGGATTTTTGTGGAAAGCAAGATAATTAGTGCCTGCTAAGGAGCAGACATGGGGAGGGTGGGAAACGAGGGTCTGTGGAGGTGGTTAGGGCACTCTGGTGGTGGGACTGGTGTTGGAATATTGAATACCTGAAACAACTGTACTGTGAACAACTTTGTAAAGCAAGGTGTTTAAAGTTTTAAAAAATAAAAACTGATACCAGGGGGCCGGAGCGATAGCCCAGTGGGTAGGGTGTTTGCCTTGCACGCGTGGCCGGCCTGTACCGGCCCGGGTTCGATCCCGGCATCCCATATGGTCCCCCAAGCACCGCCAGGAGTGATTCCTGAGTGCAGAGCCAGGAGTAACCCCTGAGCGCCACCGGGTGTGACCCAAAAAAGAAAAAAAAAAAAAAAAACTGATACCATTGGGTTGCTTTATGTTTTATTAATTTGAGGGGCTTTTGAGTCACCTTTGGGTATGCTCAGGTCTTTCTCTGACTCTCTGCTCAGAGATCAATATTTGGTGCCAGAGATCAAACCCAGGTTGGCTATGTTAAGGAAAGGGTGCTATCTGCTGTGCTATTTTTTTCCAGCCCTTGCCTTAGTTTAACATAGATTAATATAATTAAAATATAAATCTTCAAAGATGAAACACCACTGACCAAGCAAGTGGAAGCAAAGACAAATGGGCATATGAAACTAAGAAGCTTGCACCTCAAAAAAGAAATGGTGACCAAGATACAAACAGCCCATGAAATGGGAAAATTATTTACCCTGACCACCTCTGATAAAGAGCTAATTATCAAAGGTTATATAAGACACTGGAAAAAATGGGGAAAAAGAAGGGCTGGAGCGATAGTCCAGCGGGTAAGTGCGTTTGTCTTGCATGTGGCCGGCCTGTGTCGGCTGGGTTTGATCCCAGAATCCCATATGGTCCCCCGAGCACCGCCAGGAAGTAATTTCTGAGTGCGGGAGCCAGTAGAAAACCCGAGCATTGCTGGGTGTGACCTCAAAAAAAAAAAAAAAAAAAAAAAGACACTGGTAGAATTTTACAAGAAAAAAATCTCCATCCTATCAAAAAAATGGAGACAGAAAATGAATAGAAACTTCCTCA
>JAJIBD010035433.1:0-19343 GCA_021461705.1 Cryptotis parvus
CTCTTCAGGAGCTGGGCTGACAGAGCACAACCCTGAGCTTTGATAAGGCGGTACACACACAGACATAGACACACACACAGAAACTCACAGACACACACACACAGACACAGACACACACACAGACACAGAAGATACAGGCCGCACACAAGATAGGGCACACAGACAGAGACACATAGACAAACAGACAGATACACACAGACAGATGCACAGACACACACACAGACATAGACACACAGACACAGAGATACAGACATACACACAGACACAGACAGACACACACCCACACCCCCCCCAGAGCAGCCCGGACCCCTGGGCGGTACCTGTTATAGATTTCCAGGTGCAACTACCCATCCCGAGGCGATGGTCTCTTTGCTCTCCGTGTCAAAGTGGACTCCTAAATGTGGGGTCTTCTCTTGTGAATCTGCCCGTGCCCTTTGAGAATTTTTCCAGGTCATTCTGTAACAGAGCGTCATAAGTGCTACTAAGCGTGAGGGCGGTGAACACTGACAGGCAAACGGAATCAAGAGGCTCGGCGGAGTCACGTCAGGGCCGTGGCGCCACACACTTCCCAAGTGACCACTGGCCCCCTCCACAGTCTTCTTGGGGCAGCCGCTCTTTGCAGGCACTGGCACGAGTTGTAGACCCCAGGGAACTGGTCCCTGAGGCTGATCCCAGGTAAGGTACAGACCCCAGAGGCTCGGCCTGTGGAATGCGACTCTTGGCGACTCCAAAAGACTCTCGATTCGTGTGGCGTGCTGGACACCAAAAGCCCTCAGACCTGCCTGGCGACTCTGCAGTCCTCCAAGACCCGAGGGGAAGGGCCCCAGGTGTGCTTTAAAGCGGACACCTACCTTGTTGCCGGCTTCATGGCTATGGAGATAACAGGATCGGGCACGTGGATGGACTCCTGGGATTTTCAAGAACAAAGAATGATCGGGGGGTGACTGGCTTAAAACCCGCTTCCTACAAAGACGGTCATCAGCTCAGAGCACCCCAGCACAGCCCCTCCCAGGTACCAGCCGGACGTTCCACGGTGGGAGGCGGAATCTACGCGGACAGGAACGCCCCACTACCGTTTTCCGTCAGCATCCTGGGGCCAGGGCGGGCCTTCCAAGACCCTGAGTTGAGCCCAAGGGCAGAGCGTGCCTGTCTGAACCCAACCACGGTGGCCCGAGGACCCCCCCAAACCCACACGCTCCACCGCACTGACACAACCGCGGTGCCAGAAGCAGTGAAGACTGTAAGCCCACGAGGGCCCATGCACAGATACGGTCTGTCCCCAGAAGCAGGCAGCTATCACTTTTACCATGACCCCACGCCCAGCGAAAGTTCCTTCTGGTCTGCAAAAGCACGGTATCTGGAGGCTGGACACAGCTCCCTGCTGGGAGCCCGCTGGCAAGGGAAGTGACGCATCCCCAGAGGCCCCGGTCACCGAGGCCTGCGATCCTACGGGACCAGAAGGGAAGTGAAGCTGCGGCTCTGGCGGCGGGGCACAGCTGCGTGCCTGGCAGCGTGAGGCTGAGCCACGGGCCCTTCTCTGAGCACCCTGCTGTACCCCTGCCCACAGAGGCGACAGAGGCACTGCTGGGCCTCAGCGTCAGGAGACAGAGGAGGTGAGGGGCTGGGGACAGCGCCCACGTGCTCTGTTCTTTGCCCAGCCCGGCCCTGTGGTCAGTGAGGGGCCCTGCTTGAGGACACTCAGACTCTGACCCCTGCAGGCAGGAAAACACACACTTTTCCTGGGACCACGACTTCTGTTCTAGAATTCGCACCTGGTGAGACTCAAGGGATGGCTAGAGCGTGTCAGGGACTGGGAACCGGTCAGACCGTGCAAGGCAGGTGCCCTCTGCCGTCCTACCCGCCCAGTGCGTGGCCTCCACAGCCTGACCCTCTCAGGAACGCTGGGCGGGGGCGGGGGCTGGGAGCCTCCGGGCTCCAGTACCATCTGGCAACTTTCCTGCTACCTTGATGGGAGTCTGTGTTGGGGTCGCACCAACAGTGCAGCTGCCAGTGGCTCAGTGCAGGGGGGACATGGCCCCAGGCACACAGATGGACTGTGTCCAGGCCACACGCATACAGATGGCGCTGTCGATCACACACACAGATGAGTGCTAATCCCAATCACACACATGCAGGCGGGGTGCTGTCCACAGCCAGGATAGTCACTCACCATGGACAGGCCACTGCTGTCCTTGCTTGTGAAGGTGTCTCCGCTGGTATAGTCGCCGAACAGGGCACAGATGTGGCCTGCGAACACCTCCCTCTACATCCACTGCTTGGGAGCAGAAGCGCGAGGCCGCGGCAAGTCACAGGGGAGCCACAGCGGGGAGTCGTCAGGCTCCACAATTCCACCAGTGACCCCAGCTCAGCCACACTGTGCCACGAGACCAGACACTGAAAACACACACACACACACACACACACACACACACACACCCCTCTCACACACACACACACACACACGCACCTCTCACACACACACACACACACACGCGCGCACCACCTCTCCCCAGGAACACCCTCATGGCCATAACTGCACAGCAAACATGTGGTCAGAAACAGAGTGAAACAGGCGAGCACTCATAAACTGCCCTCCCTAACGCCCACCACCAGGGCCAGACCTCAGAGAAACGGAGCTAAAGGGAACCTCTGGGGCTGAGATGTCTCAGTCCACCCCTGCGGGTAGCGCAGGAGCCCCAGATGGGCAGGGTGACAATGGCCAGGGCAAAGGCAGGAGGCGGCAGGAAGGCAGCAGCACCTACAGGCTTCCCTACTTTTGTCCTTTTATGGTGACAGTGACTCCCCACAGCTGCCACGGACCAGCACATGCCGGCTCCTTCGGGCTGCACAGCCACTGACTCCCAGCTATCCCCAGGGGCCACCATGCCATCGAGAACCCAGACAGCTCGCTTTCAGGAGGGATGGGAGCCCTGAGATTTGCTGCCTCAGGCAGACAGCACTGACCTGGCGGGACTGTCCCTAAGAACTGATCTTCAGACACACAGCACTGACCTGGGCGACGCACTGTCCCCCTGGGCCTGTCCTCAGACCACACAACACTGACCTGAGGCGGGCACTGTCCCTCTTGGTCCTCAGACACACAGCACTGGCGTGAGGTGGGCACTGTCCCCCTGGGCCCTGTCCTCAGAAACACAACACTGACCTAAGGTGGGCGCCATCACTTGGACCCTATGCACAGACACACAGCACTGACCTGAGGTGGGCACTGTCCCCTTAGGCCCTGTCCACAAAGACATAGCACTGACCTGGCGGGCACTGTCCCTCTTGGTCCTCAGACACAGCACTGACCTAAGGTGGGCACTGTCCCCCTAGGCCCTGTCTCAGACACACAGCGCACTGACCTGAGTTGGGCACTGTCCCCTGGGGCCTGTCATAAGACACACAGCACTGACCTGAGCTGGGCACTGTCCCCTGGGCCCCTGTCCTCAGACACACAGCACTGACCTAGGCGTGCACTGTCCCATGGTCCTCAGACACACAGCACTGACCTGAGCGGGTACTGTCCCGGCCCACCCTCAGGCTACAGATCCCAGAACCAGAGTCACGACCAGGGACTGCAGCTGAGCCCAGACTTCTCAAGGCCAGAGCACCGAGGTCTCATGTGCAGGCGGATCTCGCCCCTCCTCCAGCATCCCACAGGCCGCCTGAGATTCTGGAGCCCCAGACCAGTCCGTGCGGAGGCGCTCACACACCCGCAGTCACATGCCCGAGCTCTGGCCCACGGACCACTGAAACCTGTGAACCCTGAGCTCTGTCGGGGGACCCATCTCTCCACCCCAGCAGGAGCTGGCCTACGGCCCCCAACAGCCGAGTGCCGGTTAAACAGACTTGCCTCCATGGCGTCAGCGTGCATGCGCACCAACCGCTGCCCTGCCTTCTTGCCCGTTCAGTGTTGTAGATGGTGTCGTCCTTCCTCAGCTCGCCCTGGTAGTGCCCGTGGTCAGCTGGCCAAAGCAGGCGGCCTGCAGGAAGCGACAGGAGGGAGAGGGTTACCACAGAAATTAGCGACCGGCAGGAAGGGGTCACCACAGGGAGTGCTGACCAGGAGCAGGGGTCACCACAGAGTGCTGACCAGCTGGAAAGGGGTCGCCACGGGGAGTGACCAGGAGGAAAGAGGTCACCACGGGGGAGTGCTGACCAGGAGGCAAAGGGTCACCATGGGGAGTGCTGACCAGGAGGCAGGGAGGTCACCACCGGAGTGCTGACCGGCAGGAAAGGGGTCGCCACGGGAGTGCGACCAGGAGGAAAGAGGTCACCACAGGGGAGTGCTGATGCAGGAGGCAAGGGTCACCATGGGGAGTGCTGACCAGGAGGCAAGGGTCACCATGGGGAGTGTTGACCAGCAGGAAAGGGTCGCCACGGGAGCCGTTGACCAGCTTTGGGAAAGGGAATTCGCCATGGTGAGCTGCTGACCAGCAGGAAAGGGGTTGACACAGGGGGCTGCTTTGACCAGCAGGAAAGAAGATGACACAGGGGAGCTGCTGACCCAGCGGAAGAAGTGTCGCCACAGGAAGCTGCTGACCAGCAGGAACCTCCCAGTTAACCAGCAGGTGCACCTGGGCTGTCCAGGAGGAGTGCCCGCGGTGGGCCCACGTGACAGGGCAGAGAGGAGGGCACCTGCCTGCCTCGGTATTGGTTTGATCTCTGGCACCAAGCATGACCAGGGTACTGCCAGGGTACCTCCCCAAACCCAGCCAGGCCTGCACCACTGGGTGCCCGGGACCAAACCAAAAATAGGACAGCCACAATCCCACAAATCAGAAACAGCGTTGCTGGGGGTACAGACAGGCAACAGCTTGCGCATATCACCGCTGAAAGCGTATGGAAATGAACAGCCGTGCCTGACTCCTTGACACTAAACAATCGTGAGGCATTTAGGGCTGGCGGCTGTTTGGGACACAGCATCAGGCCGTGGAAGCGCTGGCATGTGGCCTGTCTGTGACCTACTGGGAACAGCTGGGCACAACCCCAGAGACTAAACTTGCTGGCGGACCAGGGTACACAACACTGAATCACTGCCTGGCTGTGACCTGTGCTGGGCCCCGAGTAATGAGCACACTTACGGTTACGTCTCTCATTGCGTCTCTGATTATTCCATGTTCACTGTATTCAATCCCCAAACACCTGATAAATCTTTAGCCCATTTAGAATAATGGATAAAAGTGGGAATTTTGAAAAACTCTGGCAATGAAAAGACACCCCAGTTGAAAACCATATTAAATACTAAAGTAATCTTATTGTTGAAACAGTGGGGGTGTGAAGAAAGATAGAAATATAATATCCCTAATTAGAAAAAATATATACAAACAACATTGGACCAATTACGAGAGAGAATACAAGTGGCGTACTGCGAGGAACTATTCCCCTTGTTGGGGGAATGAGGGCAAGATAGAACAGAATACACCAACTCCACCTCCTGACAAGAGACGATGAACCAGAATACACCATCTCCACCTCACAGGAGATGAACAAGAATACACCATCTCCACCTCACAGAGGATGAACAGAATACACCATCTCTACCTCACAGAGGATAGAACAGAATACCCATCTCCACCTCACAGAGGAGATGAACAGAATACACCAACTCCACCTCACAGGAGGAGATGAGACAGAATACACCAGCTCACCTCACAGAGGAGATGACAGAATGCACCATCTCACCTCACAGAGGAGATAAGACAGAATACACCATCTCCACCCCACAGAGGAGATGAATAACCATCTCTACCTCACAGGAGGAGATGAGCAGAATACAACTACCTCACAGGGAGGTGACAAGAATACACTGACTCCACCTCACAGAGGAGATGAACAGGAGGCGCCATCTCTCTACCTCACAGGAGGAGATGGACAGAATACACTGACTCCACCTCACAGGAGGAGATGGACAGAATACACTGACTCCACCTCCTGAAGGAGGGTGACCAGAACCAGAATACACCATCTCTACCTCACAGGAGGAGATAAGCCAGAACCAGAATGCACCATCTCCACCTCACAGGAGATGAACCAGAACCAGAATACACTGTCTCCACCTCACAGGAGGAGATGAGCCAGAACCAGAATACACTGTCTCACACCTCACAGGAGGAGATAAGAACCAGAACCAGAATACACCGTATCTCCACCTGAAATGAGATGAGCCAGAATGCACCATCACCTCTGGCACAAGGAATGAGTCTTAGCTGCTGACAGCAAGAGGCTGGAACGGTCTAACACAATGACCCTGCACCTTTTAGGACACTGCGGCGAGGCAGGGAGGCCCTGGCGCGCCTAGTGCTGACTCCAACACTCTGTGGCGAAGACAGTCTCTGCAATTTCATCTGGAACCTTGAACGTGTAATGTAAAGGACACTTTTGCTCATTTTCTGTATTTTATGCAAACATGTGTTGACAACATCTAAGTATGTTGTATACATTTTAAACATCATAAAGACCGTGTCCCTCCCGTGCTAGAAAAGAAAGTCCCTCAACTCTCCGGCCTCCGTTCTCCCACTCACAGCTGTCTCTCAACTCTCCGGCCTCTGCCTTACTCCTACTCACAGCAGTTGTACTGGGGACGAGGGGACGCCCTATGCCCAGCAGTACCACAAGGAGCGCCCTACGCCCGGCTCCCACCCAGCAGCCGCCACACCTGCAGGCTCTGCTGGTCCAGGCCTAGGCGGGGGCTCCCAGGATAACTGAGGTTGCTGGGTGCCAGCGAGCTCCTGGAAGCAGAGTGGATCCAGGGGCCAAGCATGAGCTGGCGTAGTCACAGGACCCAGATGTGGCGCCCATGGCGCACGCGGGTGCGAGCGGCTGAGTATATCCATAGCGGGTGGGTACCAACTCTTCTGCACTGTAGACACCCCAAATACCACGAGGAAGGCTGGGGGACACGTGTCACGCCAAGTGGTGCAGAGGTCGACCCTGCCGCAGGGGACCCAGAAGACAGCGTGTCGCGTGGCTTTGACGCCTCCAGCCTGAGGCCAGGCCGACGAGCGGGTGCGAGTTGTGGCGCTGAGGGACTCATCAAGATCCTGGCTTTGTCCTTGGAGACGCTTCACAGAGAGAAGCAACACGACAGGGCGGGTGAGGGAGCCGTCACTGGCCATCAGCGCGTGGTGGGAGTCAGGGCTGAGAACAGCCCAGAGGAGAGATCCACGAGCACCTCAGAGAAAGGCTCACGGGTGAGCAGAGCAGCGGCCCAAACTCCTGGCCGCCCAGACCGGGACAGTGAGGCCTGCTGCCTAGTGTTCTGGATCGGGGCCACCTGGCAGTGCTCAGGGCTACTCCTGGAGGGGCTTGGGGACCGCATGGAGTGCTGGGTAGCAAACCCACATCAGCCACGTGCAAGGCATTAGCTCTGCCGGTGGAAGATCGCTCCGGTCCCGTGCATCTTTCTATATGTCAGAGAAGTTCCACAGACTGAGAGCGATTTTGTTTACTTAGACTTTTGGGGCTACACTTGGCTCAGGGCACCATAACGGTGCCAGAGCTGGAGCCAGCCATGTCTTGAGAGCAACTGCAGTATCACACTGTAGCGGCTGGACTACCTCTCCAAGCCCAAAGCCTGGCCACAGAGAGCATTAGTGAAGTCTCCACAGGGACCAAGGCTAACTCTCCTGGTTGAGAATAGCGTAGTTCTGGACCTCTGACGGGTTGAAGGTATTCAGAACAGCGTCGAGAGGCTGCACCCTTGTTCTTCAGGGGCACTGCCCAGGAGGACAGGGTAGCCCTCTTCAGAGTAGCTCTCGGATGGCGAGCTACAGAAAAAAGGAAAACAGGCGATAAGTGTCAGGACTCAAGACCCACCAGTGCTGGCACCCCGGGATACCGGCTCCACACCAGGCAGCCATTCACTGGGCGGCTGAGGTTCTGAAGGGGAGACACCAGCTGTGTAGGGATAACCCTGGAGGGGTGTGGGGGACAACATGGGATGCTGCGGATGGAGCCGGGCTGGCTGGTATGCAAGGCAAACAGCTACGCCACTGTCCTACCACGGCCCGGACAGGCGCTTTCAAGGCTTTCCCAGAAAGTCACTAATGTCAACTGAAAGCAACCACACATAGAAACTTACAGCCACACGCTAATAGGGTGCTTCAGATTGCGGGCGGGCTGGTGCCGAGCAGCTGAGCAGAGCACGTTCTGCCATGTGCCCTAGCGGCTCCCATGGGTTGTTAGCGTGTCCGGCCTGCAGGCAGCCACTGCGTGTTCAGGTTCACAGGAAACACGGACGCGCCGTAAACCTGCGTGTCACGTGCTGGAGCCACGCCCACCCTCTCCACAGCAGGGAACTAGATCTTTAGGAAAATGACCTTCGGTGCGAGGACCGGCTGGACTATGAGCGCGGGAGAAGAGCGGGGGGCGGCTCCCAGATGTACAACAGCTACAGCCGCAGTGGTGACCGCAGGGCACGGGCTGAAACCTCCGTGCTAGGTCTCAGGGCAGCCCGGCCCTGCAGTGCTGGTGTAGGCTCCACACTTGGGCACGCAGAGCCTGTCCGTGTCCCACTCACGCCGCCCAGGCTCACCCACTCCACATGGAAGCGTGTGGGTGGGGAGAGGAAAGCAAGGGAACTCCCTCTCTCCCTGCATCTGGGGGCTGCATCGTGGTAGCGGGGAAGAGAGCATTTACGCCAGGGTCGACCTCAGACCTGCTCAACAGGAAAACTCCTCGGGGGACACGGCTGGGCCCCCAAGGCTTCCTCACAGCTACGGCGACACCTGCCTGCACACTGCCCATGGAAGCAGGGTGGGACCCAGGTCCAAGTGTCTACACCACGGAGCAGCAGTCTGTACAACAGGACAAGTGTTAAGTTCCCAGGCTCGCCCAGATCTTGGTCCTACACCGGGGCCAAGCAGCCTGTCCTGTCCGGCGACGAGAGCCGCAGGTACTAGCCTTCAGGTGGAGGCGGGCGGCAGCTTCTTTCCACGGTAATCTCCCCAGCTGCTCATCAGGCGTTGGCCACACACTTCGATCAGCTCCTGCCGGTGATCTGCAGCTGCCGCGGGGCTCAGCAGGATGTCCTCATACCGCACCTCCTGACTGGGCAAAACAAAGTATACGGAAAACCAGATGGGCCCGGAGCTGTGGGGAGTCCTCAGTCTGTCTCAGGCGGTCTGTTCTCAGCCCGCTCAGACTGTACTGACAGTCACGTTGCGTCAAGTGCCCACGCCCACCACAGAAACAGGCACCTGCAAACTGCTTCGAGGCAGCAGAGTAAAGGCTAGTCCGCACCCACAATCGCTGGGGCATGATTCACCATCAGGCACCACCGGCCCTTGGCAACCATGATCGCCATCACGTTCCTTGATCCTCCCCCAAACACCATCTCCAACTCTGTCCCTGCAGATTTGGGGATTACAAATCCCGTCGAAATAGACAGCTCGCTGCTCGATGGGGGCGACAAGGCCCGTGAAGCCGCCCTCCCGGGCCGATGGGGAGCTGCAGGAACGCCGCATTGTGGCTGAGCCGACCTGAAAGAGACGCCCGAGCGGTTTCCGGCCCCGCCAGGTGCCACGGACCAGCACAGTCACGTGGAGATCTTGGAGTGGTACGATCCAGGCACCACCTGTCTCTCGCCAGGAACACGATTAGGAGCTGTGGACAGACAGGTCAGAGGCCCAAGCTCTGAAAGTCTAGTCACGGACTGAGAAAACAGAAGGGGCAGGAGCAAGGAAGGGCAGACACCCTCAGAGAGTTGAGAGCCCAGGAGAAATGCGGACGGGGAAGGCGCTCACCGAGGTCTGCTCAGCAGTGCCCACTGCGGCACTTCTCTCCCTTTCACCTGTCCTCATAAGCATGGGTGGCGCTAGCACTTAGCCGTGCTGTCCAAGCAACCAGCCTGTCCCCACGAGAGCCATTCACACCCCACACCCTTCAAGGGCTACAGGGAGGCGCGGTCTCTTGTCGACCAGGCCTGTCCCACAAAGGCCAAGCATGGAGTCGGCTGACAGCCTGGCGGCCAGTGTGGTCACTCTCTAGGCACACTCAGGAAGTTTCGGCTCCTCCAAAGGAAGCCGAGAGAGCAACCGAGGCGCTTCTAGACTCTTCTAGGCGACCACGCTGCTTCTCAGGGCGGGACCCAGACTAGAGTTCTAGACTCTTCTCTAGCCGACCAGCGCTGCTTCTCAGGCGGGACACAGACTAGAGTTCTAGACTCTTCTCTGGCCGACCACGCTGCTTCTCAGGCGGGACACAGACTAGAGTTCTAGACTCTTCTCTAAACAACCACGCTGCTTCTCAGGGTGGGACACACACCAGAGTTCTAGACTCTCCTCTAGGCGACCACGCTGCTTCTCAGGGGCGGGACACAGACCAGAGTTCTAGACTCTTCTCTAGCCGACCGCTGCTTCTCAGAGCGGGACACAGACCAGAGTTCTAGACTCTTCTCTAGCAGACCACACTGCTTCTCAGGAGCGGGGACACAGACTAGAGTTCTAGACTCTTCTCTAAACGACCACGCTGCTTCTCAGGCGGGACACACCAGGGTTCTAGACTCTTCTCTAGACGACCGCGCTGCTTCTCAGGGAGGGACACAGGCGAGGTTCTGGGCTCTTCTCTAGCCGACCATGCTGCTTCTCAGGAGGGACACAGACTAGAGTTCTAGACTCTTCTCTAGCCGACCATGCTGCTTCTCAGAGGGGACACACACCAGGGTTCTAGACTCTTCTCTGACGACCATGCTACTTCTCAGGGCGGGACACACACCAGGTTCTGGGCCCGCCTTCAGCCTCCCCTAGCTGCCCAGGCTGACAGCGAGACCATCCATGAGGCGCGAGCCCCGCCCGGTTCCTACCTCATCTGCTGCAGGCGCGGTCAGGCTGGCGCCCGAGCGGTCCAGCTTGTTGATGAAGGTCCCAAGGGCACGTCGTAGCGCTTCATCTGCCGGTTGACCGTCAGCGTCTGGCACTGCACCCGCCCACGGCGCACAGCACCAACGCGGCGCGTCCAGCACCGCGGGCGCGCTCCACCCGATGGTGAAGTCCACGTGCCCTGTGGGGACGAGCACCCAGGCCCTGTAGCCCCTGCTCTGGGCGAGGCTAGCCGCCCGGCCGCGCAGGGCGTGCGCCTAAGGGTGTCGATGATGTTGATGTTGGCCCCCCCTCCAGAGCGTGTAGGTGGCGGCCGACTGGATGGTGATGCCCACTGGCGCTCCAGCCCATGGAGTCCATGACCGCTACGCCATCCTTGCCCTTCACCTGCGGACCCGGAGATGCCAAGGCCGTCACCAAACCCCTCACAGCAGTGACCCGTGGGGTCCCCGTCGGAGCTGGTGTAGCAGAAGCCTGCTTTCGTTCTGGGGTCAGGCCCAACCCTCAAGGTGCTGGGGATGGAACTGGGTCATGCATAAAGGCTCCTAGTCGCTGGCACTTCCTCTGGGCGTAAGGCTTAACCTATTGTGTCTGCTAATGGCGGGGTCTTTTAGGCGTGCCACCTAAGTGTAGCGGCCGGCTCCGCGACAACCCGTGGGCCCAGGCGACAGATCCGGGGCCCCACGGAGTCCCGAGTCCGCCCACCTCGTGCATCTGGGCGTGCGGCGGTGTAGTAATGAACCCGGCGCTCGGTCAGCGACGTCTTCCGAGTCGATGTGCCGAGATGCGTGTTTCCGGATCTTCTCATTAGGAGGTCGTCCCGAGGCCCCCGCTGGCCACCTCGCCACGGGTCCTGCAGGCACAGCGAAGTCGACAGCTGTCCGCGGCGTGGGAGTCGCCCTGGCACGCTGCCCGCTGTGCCAAACGGCCGCGGGACAGCAAGGGATTGGCTGGGGCACGGCCATGCCCCATGCCGCCACCCTGGGGCGGACGCAGCAGAGCGAGGGCACGGAGGGCGCTTGCCTGGCGCGTCGCCCACCTGGGCTGCATCCCCGCACCCCGGCCGGGAGCGACCCCGAGTGCAGAGCCAGGACGAAACCACGGGTGCTGGGAAAGCGCGGCGTGAGCGCGCCGGCCTCTTGCTCTGGCCCCAAGGTGGGCTGCGGAGACCCCCCAGGGCAGCGCGGGCACCGCAGGAAGGCGGGAGGGCTGTGCCCCCCCGCCCCCTACGGACAGTGCTGCTGCCCTCGGAGGCCAGGGGGCCCCCAGGTCCTCCGACACACAGAGGACACCCCCAAAGCGGGGCTTGCCGTACTCTAGGGAGACCCAGAGCCGGGCTGGGGTGGGCCCGAAGCGCAGGGAGCAGGGCAGCGCTGCCCACCGCGACTCCGTCGGGGCGGAGTCCCTCCGCGCCCCCAGCCCCCGGCGCCCGGGGAGGGCCCGCACACACCTGCCTCCCCGCCGGCTCCGGGCCGGCCGTGCTTCACCCCGCCGCGCAGCTCTCCTGGCAGCGCGAGCCGGACGCCAGGAGAACTGTCAGGCCGGGAGTCCCCGCGCCAAAGTCACGCCGCTCTCAGGCCCGAGCGCTTCCGGGGCGAAGGCAGCGGGGCGGAAACGGTGAGCGACCCGGGAGGCGCGCCGAATTAGGCGAGTCGCCGCCCCGCCGCCCCGCGCCCCCTGTCGGCGCGGAGGGACGAAGCGCAGGCGCGCCCCGGGTCACGTGGTAGCTGCCCTCCGCCTGTGCAGGCGCGCCCAGGATGCACAAGAGCCTCCGTGTGGCCGCGCCGGAGCGTTTCATGCCCCAGAGCCGCACACATCCAAAAGAGCGGGAGGGAACCAGTGCTGGCTGCCTCCTGAGGGCTCTCCTGGGTGGCCTGGGGTCACTGACAGGTAGGAGAGGGCCCACACCTAGGGTGTGATGGAAACCAGGAACACCAAGGCTGAATCAGCCCACCTTGAAAAAGTAGGAACCGAAGGCCTCACCTGGTGCCACGGGACCCCAGAAGGATGGACCCCACCCCACCCCCAAGCTCCACAGAAACAAGACAGGAAAGGAACTTCAAAGACCACCCACCGCTCCCCACACCCCCCCCCTTGACAACACCTTAGCAACAGTGGACTCTCACCTAGGTAGAAGCCCCAGGTGAGGGCAGCTTCAGAAAAACCCTGTGAAAGTCACCTTCCAAGGGGCCGGAAGCGATAGCCCAGCAGGTAGGGCCTTGGCCTTGCGCTGGCGAGCCCCATGCCAGCAGGGTTCGATCCCGGCATCCCATGGTCCCTGAGCACCGCCAGGAGTAATTCCTGGAGTGCAGAGCCAGGAGTAACCCCTGAGCGTCGCTGGATGTGACCCCCCTCCCCCAAAAAAGCAAAAAAAAAAGTCTCCTTCAACAAAGGAAGGGCATATGCTGGTGCCCATGTGGCGAGCACGTGTGTCGCTGAGCTCGTGTCCTGTAGCCTGCATCCCCCTCTGGAGACGTCCTTGAGACACGCCTTTCTCCCCCTTTCTCTCTCCCTCCCTCTCCCCTTTCTCTCCTCTCCTCTCCCTTTTTTCCTTTTTCTTTTTCCTTTTAGCTATTTCTTTGACACACTTGAAGGCCTTCTATGCTGCTCTCTCTTCCTCCTGCGCCAGCTCAGGTACTAGGTTGTTCATCATGTTGACTTCTCGACCCTAGGTACACATAACTGCTGCATTCAGAGAGGCTTGTTCCATTGAGAGTGAATGGGGCCACTGGAACTAGTTCATTTTTCATGAACATTGTTGAGATTCAGCTGTAGACCTATCTTTCCACATTCTCTGTCGAAGCCAGCTAGCATTTGTGCCACTTGGCTAATGTTTGGTGTTATTAGAACAAGCAAGGGCGAAGGTGGTGTAGTCGCCGACCATCTATCTTCACTCCCATTCCTTTCCATTCTAATTGTCGCATGACGTTCTCAAGGGGTGGTGCTGAAGAGTTTTGGTGAAATGGTATCACCCTGCTGAACCCCTCTTTGGACACCAATGATCACTTCCTTGTAGAATGGTGAGATCCTGGTGGTGAGATCCATAATACAGCTCACGAAGGATCTTGATGTATTGGGTTTGAACACCCTGTTTGGCTAGGGGCTTCGATAACTGCTTCAGTTTCCACAGAATCAAAGGCTTTCTGTAAATCAATGAGCGTGAGACAGAGCGGCATCTTGTACTCCCCTACAAACCTCAATGAGCTTGGTTACCGTGTGGATATGGTCGATTGTGCTGAATCCTTTCCGGAAGCCTGCTTGCTCGCATGGTTGTCCCTTCATCCTAGTGTTCTGCTAATCCTGTTCAGGATGACTCGTGTAAACAGCTTGTAGATGACAGACAACAGGCAGATGGGGCGATAGTTGCCGATGTCGTGAATGTCTCCCCTTCTTGAACAGTAGAACTGTCCTGCTAGTTTTCCATTAGGAGGGAAACTGGCATTCAGACAGATAGCGTGTGAAGAGCCAAGCCAATGTATGGATGAGTACTGACGGCAGATTCTTCAGGTGTTCGGTCTGACATTGTCTGGGCCTGATGCTGTTCACTTTTTACCCACAAAATAGCATGTCGGTTTCAGAAGGGAGAACGTTGGGAATGACATATCCATCCTGCAGAATTTGGTATGTGGGCAGGTGGACGTGGCTATCAAAGAGATCTGAGTAGAAGTCACGGATAATCTTCTCCACTGCCTTTCTGGAAGATGTGATAGATCCACCAGGGCGTCAGAGGGCAGTCATCTTGGTCTTATAGTTGGCGAAGGACAGGCGGGCATTGTGAATGCTTTTCCCGGCTTCTGCTACATTGGCCAGTACTGCTGCTCTTCTCTCTTTGAGGTCTTCCTTTTTAGCTTCTCTGCACTGCTTTTGCAAGCTTGGATGGACAACAGGCTTATGGTTGCTTGAGGCTCGTGCCTAACAACATTGGTGAATGATCTTGAAAGTTTTTTGAAGACAGGTGTTCTTTTGTGGCTTTCTTACTCTCTCTCTCTCTCTCAGTGGTCCTCACACAATCATGGAGGTGCTGAACCAGTCGGTTGTATTCTTCGTCAATGTCGTCAATGATGGCATCTTCCCATGTTGCTGCAATGGTGCCAAAGAGGTCCCAGTTGGTGGTCATTCTGGGAATTCTCTTCTTAAACTTTGCAGCCCCTTTTTCCCCTGTGAAGTAGAATTTTGCACAAAGGAGACGGTGATCCTGTTTGGAATTTTGGGACGACAGCGACATCTGTCAGGCAAAACCATTGATTGAATATGATGTGGTCAGTTTCATTGTGGAACTGTCCACCAGGAGATTCCCATGTTGAATGTTTCAGTTCAGCCTTCTGGAATTGTTTGTTCCCATGAATGGTCTTGGTGGACATGATGAACTCACATAGTCTCTCACCCTGTTCGTTCCATTCTAGGCCATGGGTCCCAATGTGGAGTTCTTTGGCTAATCATCAGTCGTATCTTGGCATTAAAATCACAGACTATGATTTTAGAAGGTGTGATCTTCTTTTATAGAACTCCCTCCAGTTCCATGTAGAATTTCTCAATTTCTTCTTCCTTGTATGTGGATGTTGGTGCGTAGAGAACAAAAATAGAAACCTGCCAGCAGTAGCCACATCTATTCAAGAGTAATCATCCGATTCGGTTTGTTAGGCATTCAAATTAATCAATGCTCATGGCCAGGTGTTTTTGTTGACAAGGACACAAACACCACCAACGCCTCTTTCATCACATGTTCTGGGGAACGAGTTCTTCTCCGGTGTCGAAAATGGCATGTGATTGGCGCCTTCTCATCTCTGTCAGACTAATGATGTCGTACTTGATCTTTTGCGCTTACACCATCAGATCCTCGATATATGCTTCTGATGCCAGCGTATGTGCATTGAAAGTACAGTCATTTTAGTCCTTCTTTGTTTTGCAGCCTAAGTTTGGGCCTGAGATTTTTATCAGCCTCTCCTTGCTCGTCCTTCTTAGTGCTGCCTAGAGTCCTGGTAGACACTGGCAGGAAGGGGCTTGATCAGGAGATCACCAGAGGCCATGTGACACAGGAAGAGGGACCACGAAGAGCCCAGACCTCACAAGATACACGGGGCAGAGCTGCTACCAGCTCTTCCCCATTGCGCTCCCTGCTCTCCACTGATCATGAGGAGGCCTGGAGGGTGGGCGACTTCTGGCCCTGGCCCCCCATCCCAATAGAACCTCTGAATCCAGAGGAACCCCCACACCATGTTAGCATCCTTTTTCATCATCTGGACTCCATGGCTCGTCAGAGCTCCACCCCAAGAGAGAAAGCTGATCTGAAGTCCAGCTTGTCAGAGCCCCACCCTACAGAGAAACATATTTCAAGCCTAGGTATGCTTGAACCAGAGGCACAGATTCATGGGGCAGAGCTGCTACCAGCTCTCCCTGTTGGATGTGTTGCCACCTGCCCCTGGCGTGTGCTAACAGTCATCGACATCCGCACATCGGCTTCTCCCAGTGCCCCGGCACTGTCGGTTATAAGTGCTTATGGTCAGGGCCAGGGGGGGGGCATTTTTCTGAGTGTCACATGGCTGAGCAGAGTTCCTGCACAGACTGTCCCCTGTTCGGCACTCACCTTGGTGCTGAGACCTGTCTGGGGGAAGGCAGACAGGAATATGCCCTCACCAGGTCTAGGGAAGGACTCTGGCAAGTGCTCTGAGAATATGGAGACTGAAACACGAAACCTAAAGCAGCACCCTGGAAACGGAGATCAGCCAAGTAAGTTCCCTTAGTAATGGACTAAAGAACTATTGTTTACATTCTCGATCAAATAACTCCTTTAAAAACTGCTACCAGTTGCAATGGTGGTGGGTTTGGGGTTGAATATTGAATGTTTGTAAAAAATTAACATGAACATCTTTGTTAAAAATATCGAGTAGAAGCCCACTATGTTTAATAAGTTTAACAGTGAAAGCAATAACACAGATGGTCCAATTCACATGTAACAACTCAGTAAAAAGGTCATGACTTTAGCAATACCATTCTGAGGCGAATTTTTGTGGAAAGCAAGATAATTAGTGCCTGCTAAGGGAGCAGACATGGGGAGGGTGGGAAACGAGGGTCTGTGGAGGTGGTTAGGGGCACTCTGGTGGTGGGACTGGTGTTGGAATATTGAATACCTGGAAACAACTGTACTGTGAACAACTTTGTAAAGCAAGGTGTTTAAAGTTTTAAAAAATAAAAACTGATACCAGGGGCGGAGGCGATAGCCCAGTGGGTAGGGTGTTTGCCTTGCACGCGCCGGCCTGTGCCGCCCGGGTTCGATCCCCGGCATCCCATATGGTCCCCCAAGCACCGCCAGGAGTGATTCCTGAGTGCAGAGCCAGGAGTAACCCCTGAGCGCCACCGGTGTGACCCAAAAAGAAAAAAAAAGAAAAAAAAACTGATACCATTGGGTTGCTTTATGTTTTATTAATTTGAGGGCTTTGAGTCACCTTTGGGTATGCTCAGGTCTTTCTCTGACTCTCTGCTCAGAGATCAATATTTGGTGCCAGAGATCAAACCCAGGTTGGCTATGTTAAGGAAAGGGTGCTATCTGCTGTGCTATTTTTTCCAGCCCTTGCCTTAGTTTAACATAGATTAATATAATTAAAATATAAATCTTCAAAGATGAAACACCACTGACCAAGCAAGTGGAAGCAAAGACAAATGGGCATATGAAACTAAGAAGCTTGCACCTCAAAAGAAATGGTGACCAAGATACAAAGACAGCCCATGAAATGGGAAAAATTATTTACCCTGACCACCTCTGATAAAGAGCTAATTATCAAAGTTATATAAGACACTGGAAAAAATGGGGAAAAAAGAAAGGGCTGGAGGCGATAGTCCAACGGGTAGGGGCGTTTGCCTTGCATGTGGCCGGCCTGTGTCGGCCTGGGTTTGATCCCCAGAATCCCATATGGTCCCCGAGCACCGCCAGGGAGTAATTCCTGAGTGCGGAGCCAGTAGAAACCCCTGAGCATTGCTGGGTGTGACCCAAAAAAGCAAAAAAAAAAAAAAAGACACTGGTAGAATTTTACAAGAAAAAATTCCATCCCTATCAAAAAATGGAGACAGAAAATGAATAGAAACTTCCTCAAAGAACGGGGCGGCGATAGCCCAGCGGGTAGGGTGTTTGCCTTTTGCGCCCAGCCGGCCCATGCTGGCCCGGGTTCGATATCCGGCATCCCATATGGTCCCCGAGCACCGCCAGGAGTGATTCCTGAGTGCAGAGCCAGGGAGGAACCCCTGAGCATCGTCGGGTGTGACCCAAAAAGCAAAAAAAAAAAAAAAAAAAAAAGAAACTTCCTCAAAGAAGAAATTCAAATGGCCAAAGGCATATGAAAAAGTGCTCTTCATCATTAATCATCAGAGAGATGCAAATCAAAACAACAATGAGATATCATCTCACACCACAGAGACTGGCGCATATCCAAAAGAACAAGAACAGCGCTGGCATGGATGCGGGGAGAAAGGGAGTCTAATTCATTGTTGGTGGGAATGTTGACTGGTACAGCCTTTTTGAATAAGAATATGGACATTCCTCTAAAATCTAGAAATTGAGCTCCCATTTGACCCAGCATAGTACTCCTGTGAATATACCGTGGGCCCAATACACAGCAGAAAAGCCACTGAACTTTTCTGTTTATTGCAGCAATATTCACAATAGCCAGAATCAGAAAACCTGAACTTGAGAACAGATGACTGGATAAAGAAACTGTGGCACATCTACACAATGGAATACTATGCATCTGTCAGGGAAAATGAAGTCATGAAATTTGCTTATAAATAGATGGACATGGAAAGGATCATACTGAGTGAAATAAGTCAGAAGGAGAGGGCCAGGCATAGAATGACTGCATTCGTTTGTGAGATAAAAAAAAAATACATGGAACATGAGACTAATATTCAAGTCTGGGGAAAACAGGGGCCAGGAGGACTGGTCAACGACTGGAAGCTTCCCACAAGTGTCTGAGGAGCAAAGGGAAAGAGGAGAGAGAAGGGACCAGTATGACAGTGATAGCTGGGAATGATCATTCTGGACAGGAACTGAGTGTTGAAAGTAGGTAAATGGCTAGACTGATAGCCTTTCAGTATCTATATTGCAAACCATAAAGCCCAAAAGGAGAAGGGAGGGAGGGGAGGAGAGAGAGAGAGAGAGAGAAAGAGAGAGAAAGAGGATGAGAGAGTGTGGAAGGAGTACGGGAGGGAAACTGGGACATTGGTGGGAGGAAATGTGGGAAGGGTGATGGAACACTGTATGACAGAAATCCAATCATGAAAACCTTTATAACTGTGTATCTCACTGTGACTCAATTTAAAAATGGAAGATAGGATTAAAAATAAATAAAATACAAGTCTGGTTACATATGACACAGTAACACTTTAGGTAAGTTATGTTGACCTTTATTAATAGCACTGTGTTACTAAAAAGTGAACTATTTTTAACCATTAAAAACCTATTTTTTAACCGTTAGCAGTTGATTTGCACAGCTAATTAAAACAAGAGAACGGGCTTTATGTTCAGCTGATGTC
>JAJIBD010035434.1:0-13756 GCA_021461705.1 Cryptotis parvus
ACATGTATAAACAATATACTTTATATACGATATGTTTCTATACTATATACAGTACGGGCTTATATAGTTTGGACTTAGGTACATACTTTTCTTGGGGCTAGAACAGTATCTAGAAAACAGTAGTATAAAGTAAATACTGACAGAAAGACTAAAAACCAACTGCATTCTCAGTAAAAAGGAGCCTTTCTAATGCTAAGAATCACTCAGGAGTAAATGAACTGCTAGCAAGCGATTACACCACTGAGGGTGAATAAGCTGAAGTCAGGCACAAGCATCAGTGTCAGCAGGTCTGCATGTCCCACTGGCTTAGATTCCTGAAATCACAAACGAGGAACAAGCTATAGTTGAATCACCTACACGTACTGTCTACTGATAGAGACCCCTCTGCACAGGGAGATTCTGAGGCCCCAAGTCTGGGGCAGGCTAGAAATCTCTACTAAGAACAACTCCAGGTAGTTTCTGAAGTGCACCCACATTCCAGGACTGTTGGATGACAGATTTAGCTAATCTGGGAGCTTTGGTGTTTTGCCCACTCACAGCTTAATCTATTTAAGCCAAGGTTCATTCTAATGAGACCTCTCCTCTATGTAAACAGTACTAGAGGGGTGGCACTTCAGAAGTCACCTTGATTGAATAACTTCTGACTTATACATCTACTAAGGCTTCTATGTTTTCTAGATTGGGCACAGCTCCTCTTTATACCCACTGCACCCAGCATGGGACAGTTAGAATTTACCAGGAGACTACCGCCCTGGCTAAATTGAGACTGTAGGAAGGCTATAGGAAGGATCATACTAGTTTGCTCTCAAGCAGGCGAGTGTGACCCTTTCAGTATAGGGAGAACAAGATACTCAGAGTTACCCTGGTGCAGATAATGAATAAGAAGGACCTTGTGGGTACCATCTAGATTACATGAAGCTCATGAAATTAAGATGTATTGCTTTTATATCATCCCCCCTCTCTCCAGTGTTTTACATAAGAGATAATCTCGGGATTAGTCCTTGGCACAACCTTTGTTTATACCTGTAATAGGGTGTGGCACCGCCCCTCTACACTCGTTTAGGGTTCTTTGTTGACATGACCCTCCCTGGATTACTTTGGTGTATATAAGGGGACTGACTTGAGGCCCCTTGGCTTTTCGCCTCCTCGGTTTTTGGCTTTTTGCTTTTGGCCTTTTGCTCCTTCTTTTGGGTAGGACTCCTCTCGGATGAGATCCTCTCTCTTTGGTGGGAGACTCAGGCTCTTTTGTATGGTCTAAGTTCTGACCAGAGCTAGAGTTCTTTCATTATATTGGATTGCGGTGGTAGAGCTTTGTACTATTAAAAGCCTTTTTTGGAGCTCGGGTGTTTTCATCCGTTCCACCGGCGTCCTCAGAGGTAGAAGAGAACTTTTGTCCTGACACTGTTGGGGACCCCAGGCGGCATCCCGACACAGGACCACCACGTTTCTTTGCCTCTCAGGCTATTTGGAGTGAAAGGGAGTGTGTGTGTGTGTGTGTGTGTGTGTGTCTGTGTGTGTGTGTATGAGAGAGAGAGAGAGAGAAAGAAAGAAAGAGAGCTTCATAAACTGTGAAGTGCTGTCCAGAAGTCTTTGTGGTTTCAGATGTTTCACAATTCTTAAGATTGGGAAATTGAAAATTCAGCAGGGGCTACAGCTCCTCGGACTCTGGGAGGCGACGGACCCAGCCTTGAGCTACTCTGTTGAAGCTGGGTCTGAGACGGAGTAATTCCAAGCCACTGGTGAGCTCCAGGATGGAAGAAGGGCCTGCCCTGGAAATGTCCCCCACCAGGGGGCCTCCAAAGGGCACTGGGGTCCTAGGGAAAGAAGAGCAGCAGAGAGGTGGGCTGTGTGGGGAAGGATGGCAAACGTGGCATGCAGATCACCAGTTAGGGCAACTTTTTTTTTTTTAGCTTTTTTGGGTCACAGCTGGCAATGCTCAGGGGTTACTGGCTCTGTGCTCGGGAATTACTCCTGGCGGTGCTCCGGGGACCATATGGGATGCTGGGGATCGAACCCAGGTCAGCCATATGCAAGGCAAATGCCCTACCTCCTGCACTAGCACTCTGGCCCCAGTTACAGTAACTCTTTGGGCCTCAGTTTCCCTTTCTTTTCCCCAGCATTTTTATACTCTTTTATTTTTTTTTTTTTTTTTTTTTTTTTTGCTTTTTGGGTCACACCCGGCAATGCTCAGGGGTTACTCCTGGTTCTGCACTCAGAAATTACTCCTGGCGGTGCTCAGGGGACCATATGGGACGCCGGGGATCGAACCCGGGCCGGCACAGGCCGGCCACGTGCAAGGCAAACGCCCTACCCGCTGGGCTATCGCTCCCTTTATACTCTTTTTAATAGGTCGTTCCAATTCTGCCCATTTTCAAATATGCCTGGAGTGGGCTGGCATAATGTTTAGAAATAAGCAATGTTTTCAGAGTTAGATTGGAATCTCTAGGTAAAACTCTAGCTTCCCCAGTGGAATCCATCTGGAAAGAGCTTTTTCCTTCCTTTTGTCACCACCCTTGCAGACAATAAATCCACAAATTGTAATGAAAGGGGAATTAGAACAATCATTGAGAATTTGGGAAATTCTTATTATAATAGAGACATGCTGGGCGGGCGATAGCCCAGCAGGTAGGGCGCTTGCCTTGCATGCCTTGCATGCTTGTGCCGCCCAGGTTCAATCCCAGCATCCCATATGGTTCACCAAGCACCGCCAGGAGTGATTCCTGAGTGCAGAGCCAGGAGTAACCCCTGAGCGTCGCCGGGTGTGACCCAAAAAAAAAAAAAAAAGCTAAAAAAAAAATTGAGACAAGCTCTTGCTGACCCATAAGATTGGCAAAAAGGAATAATGTGTTAAGTTTCACTAATAAACTTCCGGTTGGAGGGAAAATTGGTGTTGGTACCTTGAGGATAATTTGGCATAATCTTTTAACCTTTTCACACTGTCAACCAGCAAGTCCACCTGAACAGAAAGTCCATCATGAAGACATGAGAAACCAGATGGGAACAGTACATTCATGGACAAACTAGAAACAGCTCATGTGTCCATTGGAAGGTAAATACACAAGCAAATATGTATTCACACTACAGAACACTACACTGTGGAAAAGAAATTAAAAACTTAAGCTGATTTGGTATCAAAAACAGGTTTTGAATAAAACAAGCAAATACGTGACAAAAATAGATGCAAAATATCAGCACACATGTATGCCTATAAAACACGCTATCACCCCTAAGGGCATGTAGCTGTTTATAAAAAATTGTGTAAAGGCATGAGCATTCACCTGACAACTGCATGGGGAGGGAATGGGGAGGGAACTAGGATTCGAGGGTGGCGAGCAAAGAGACCTTGCCTTTATTGTAATTGCATAGTTCCTTTTTTTTTTTAATTGATAATGAAAGTCTGTGACTTGTGGGGAGGGTTTTTTTGGCGGCACAACCAGCAGTGCCTAGGGGGACCAAGAACCAAATTTGAGCCTCCCACAAGATGGATGGCCCAGTGAAACACCTACCCAGTCCTTAGTCTTTGGTTTGAACATTATTTTATTTTTTTTTTATTTGAAGAATAAAGGGCTTTGCTCTTATGTTTTATTCCTCAACCCATGAACATTGGGGAGAATTGTGTGCTTGACTCTAAGATAAAAAGGTACAACTCAGGCCAGGGTCTAGATCCCAGTCAGGAAAACATTTTTACTTAGACCACCCCAGTGGTGGCAGTCATAGCTAACCCCCTGGGAGCAAGGGGCGATTTCCAAGCTGAGCAGGCCTCAGAGTTGGGCCTTTGATGAGGAGCCCAGAGCCCTGGATTCTGAGCACAGCTTGGCAGCCATCACTGCTGTTTCTCTTCTTTATTAAGCTGGAGTTCCCCTTGGGTGTCTCAGAGGTCTGTAATACACTCCTCTGCTAGTGCATGTCCATGCTGAGAAGGAGCTGGCTGGAAACTAACATCTGCACTGGCCTGGCTTGAATTTTGCTGCTGTGAGTGAGTTCCTGCTGAGCGTTTTAGCTAGCTCTTCAGAGAGGGTCTGAGGATCCCAGGAGGAGAGATGAGTATTCTGCTCTGCAGGAAACCCCCAGAATACCTGCCAATGCCTCAAGCCTTATACAAAGCCAGTTCCACAGTCCTTCCCACCATGATGCCCCTTTGACCTCAGGAAAGTCATTCCCCCATTCCTCCTGGGGGGTTCCCTTTCAGGACCAACCATCATCCCCAGTGCCTTAAGCCCCTGCTCAGAGGGACGGTCCCACAAGTCCCTGTGTCTGTCTCTTTGTCAAGCAGACACAATCTCCAAGAGTGATTTATCTTTCTTATCCACTATGCTCTAAGCCAAAATAGCCTTAGACAGATGAGTAATACCCAATGCCCTCTGCCCATACCAAATTCCTAATTTGTTTTGTAACCCAACAGAATATTAAATCTATTCCTTTCAAGTTCTCCCCTTGGTAGCTTTTTCAAGCATCATTTCAATATAATGTGTTGAAACATTACTATGATCTTAACATTATAATTCATAATCATAATTACTTGTTCAGAGTTTATTGCCTGCCAGAAACTTAGCTCAATTTTTTTTCACATAATCTTCAAACAATCTTAGAAGTAATTATTAAACTATAAATGATTTTATAGATTGGAAATGGAGGCTCCAAGGGCTTAAGGCATTTGCCTAAGATCACACAGCCGGCTATGGAGTCAGCATTTTGTCCAACATTGAAATCCTTTGCTTTAAACAGTATGAGCCATTCCTCTGTGGCTCTCACATCTGCCAGTCAAGCTTTCATAGCCAATTCTCCTCCGAAACAACTTCAAAGCTACTTTCAGGCCTCTTCCAGACTGCTGATGAAAGTAAGGAAGGGCTGATCAGATGTGGGTCCCCCATTTAGAGAAAGATGTTCACTACTCTATCCATTAAAAGGAGTGATAGAGGGGCCACAGAGATAGTACAGTGGGTGGGCTCTTGCCTTGCAAGCTGCTGATCTGGATTCAATCCCTGAGTCCCACCAGGAATGATATAGTCCCCTGAGCCCTTCCAAGATCCCTGAGCTCAGGGCCAGGAACAAGCTGGGATTATTCCTAAATAAGCCTAAATGCTTATTCCTAAATAAGGAATTTAGGAATTATTTAGGAATAAGCATTTAGGCTTATTTAGAATAAACTCTAAATGCCTCTGGAGTAGCCCAAAAAACAGAATTAAAAAAAAAATTAAAAAGTGATGGAGAATTAGAACTGAGGAGTCGGCCAAACCAGATTGGGGCCCAGCACTCCTGCTGCTTTACTTGGTGACTTTGGGCAGACAGTGGTACTCATGAATGGTGCTCTGTGTGCAGAAAGGAAAAATGGCAGTGTCAGCTGCTCCCTGCTGTGTGGGGGATTTTGTTATGTTCCCTAGTCATTTCCCTGACATGCACTGATCCCCTACTTTGTGCTGAGGTTAGAGTTCTACTGCATTCTAGTAAGAGCTCGAAAGCAACATGTGTGAGCTTCAGGGGACCTGGCATGTTCACCATGCTCAGGAAACGCAAAGACAGCTATTGTGACTGGCTTGTTCCCGTCACTCCTCAAGCACCCGCCCCCCTCTTACTTGTTGAAATTGCGATAGCTGGCAGGGTGTGGAGTGAGACTTCCCAGGTGGCTGTGGAAGTGCCTGGAACCGCCCAAGTCCTGCCATGGGCAGTGGTAACCCACTGGGGATGGCCGTGTGGTTGAACTTCTCAGGAGGGATGCCCCTTCAACGGCTCAGCATAACCTGGGGGTGAGATAGGACACATGCCAGTCAGTCAGGCAGAGCAAGGGCTCCGGCAGGCGCCCCAACCCCCTGCACTCTCTGTGCACCCCAGAAAGGACCTGCTGGGGAAGGGAGCAGTCTGGTGCAAGGGCCAGAGGGAGGGAAGAGGGCCGGTGTTTGTAGCACAGTGAGCCCAGCCTGGGTCGAAGAAGCGAGGAACTGTGGAGGTGACCAGGGGATCTTCACCTAGACTCTGGACAGCTGCATGAGTCTGGACACTGCACCTTCTGGGCATGTTTGGCCACGTAATGTATGTATGCGCATGTGTCTGTACAGTGTGTATTTATCATGTGTTCATGTAGTGCTGTGTAGTATATCTGTCTGGTGTGCTATGTGCTATTTGTTATGTGTTTATGTGTGGTATATAGTGTATGTTGTGTGGTGTGTACAGTGTGTGTTTGTCATGTGTTCATGTTTGTGGTGTGTGTATGTGGTGTGTACTGTGTGTGGTATATAGTGTGTATTTATCATGTGTTTATGTGTATGTTATGTGGTTTATGTGATATGTAATGTGTGATATGTGATATGTGTGTGGTGTGTATGGTACACGGTGTGTGTAGTGTATAGTGTGGTGTCATGTGTGTGGTGTGTGTGGTATGTAATGGGTGTGGATGGTCTGTATATTTTCAAATACTTGTGTGGTGTGTGTGGTATGTACTGTGTGGTGTAAAGTATGTATTTGTCATGTGTTTATGTGCATGCTATGTGTAATATATAGTGTGTGCATGTGGTCTTTGTATTTGTCATATGCTTATATGTGTGGTTATATGGTGTGTGGTATGTACTGTGTGGTGTACAGTGTTGGAATGTAGTTCCAAGCATTCTAGGTTTAACGTTGGATTGCCTTTCTCCTCCTGCGGGAGTTTAGGTTAATCGAAGTTACACCCAGTTACACTCCCGGAATGGGTGCACCTTATCCCACTGGGAACACCCAATCCTCTGTGCTTTACTTTAACCTCTCTTTTTGTGTCCTTCTTCCCTATCCGTTAGTCCACAAATATCTTTGTGATCAGACACAGTAACTTACAAAGTTAAACCTTCTGGTAGTTTTGGATTTTGTATATGTAGGAAAAACATTACTTTTCTCTTTCCTTTTATCCCCTTAGCATATTTTTATGTTAGAGCAATGTCCTTTTTTGTATAGACACAAGAAGACAATTAATATAGGAGTTAATTGACTGAAATATTTACTCCTGGGCATCATCATATTTACCTGACTTAAACCTCAATTGCCCTTAGATTGACTTTAGTCCCCAAAATGTGTGTCCCACCACACAACCTTGGATGGACGCATGGCAAGCTGTGAGTAAACTACCTGACCTTGACCTAGAATAGGCTAAACACCTAAGAAGTATAATATGTTAGAAGCAGGATCATGGAACAAACTGATATGATTCATAAAGAAGTAACTAATTAAGAACTCTGTTGGGGTTAGGGAAAAACTAACCTGGCCTAAGGATTGCAGTGTTTAGGATTATAATGAAATGTCCCCACGAAAAGCCACCCCTTTAAAGACTATATCAGCCAAAGTCCATATCTCTTACTGTGTTTATACAAAATGACTAGAAATAATATTAAAAAGAAAATGTAATATGATTGTTTGAATAAATTACTAGCAAAGGAAAGGAGAAAGCAGTATGCCCTTAGATGGAATTCCAGCCTTGTCCTTGGGTGGGCCTCAAAGAAGGCATCTAGAATTAACTATAGTCCCAAGACAAGATAACATCCCTGAGGTGAATCTCAAAAAGATTGTCCTCTAAAGGAAGGAGCTTTACATCTGTTCATTATTTATGTTAAAAGTTCAACCACCTATCTGTAATCCCTACCCCAACTCTTCCGTGATGGCTCTATAGCTAGCAGGGTTCACTTGAATTAAACTACCACTATTTACCAACAAGCTGTGACCCCATTCCTACGTCCATTGGTCGGGGAATGGTCATGGGCCCCAAATGCACCAGGGGACCCTTAGAATGCAGACTGTACAGTATGCATTTCTCATATGTTCATGTATGTGTGTGTGTGTGAGTGCAGTGTGTTGTGGTAGTACTTGCTCGTTGTGCTGTATTGGGTGTTGTGTGTGTATGTGACTCAACTTCCTCTGAGGGACTCACCTCTGCTTTTTTTCCTATCCCAGAGGACCCCTCTTCACCCAGGTCACTCACCTGGCGCTAGCACTGGGGCTACGGGCACCTCCATAGGTCTTGACAGCTGTGAGTCCCCAGGGGTGCCTTCAAAGTTGTGCATCTCTGATTGGTAGTTCTGCTCTTCTGGGCCATTGACAACCTGGGTACAGGGCACATTCCAAGAGGCAGGAAACTCCTACAGCCCCACTGCCCAGCCCCTCCTGAATCCTTTCTTGGGCTCCCCCTCCATGCTCACTGTCCTCTGCTACCACTGTGCCGGTCACTTTCTCCATAGCACCTCCAGCCATGACCTGTAGTAGGACAAACCAATCACAAGGGAGACTCAATAGGTCAAGGACAGAGGATCTTCTACCACCAAAAAGTCAAGGTGGAGTAAGATCCTAGCTACCACCCTCCAGTGATGTCGGAGGATAGGGTGAGTTAATAGTGCATAGCAGCATTAAATTGAGTGCCTGGACACGAGAGGCTCTATATTTTAGTTGCTGCCGAATGTTGAGCAGATACTTATCATCCCTGGGCCTCAGCTTCCCTTTCTCTGAAGGATGGAAGTGATTGACAACAATCAAACTTTTGCAGGGCTCTACAAAAAGTGGGCAGGATGATATACTTCAAGTCCTTGCTTAGACACACAGCAAAGAAGCTGTTCTCTCATTGTATTGCTTTGCCAAATGAGTTCCTCTCAGTCACCTCAGTCTAGTCCAGAAACAGAGTGGGGCATGCAGAGAATAGCCGAGTTCCCTACTCATACCTGGAACCACCCTGCTGTTTTGAAACCCAAGGAGAAACCATTCTCTAAGGGTCTCTACCAGCACGTTGTTCCAGAACCTTTCCCTTCTTCCAGCGGGATGAGTAAAAAGAATTGTTTTCTGTCTTAGATCAAATCAGGTCTACCCCTACACACTGCTTGCTGCAAGCACAGCCCAGAGCAAGTTTGTCTCTGGAAGTTTGTCTGCACACTTTTACAAGAATCACTTCGCTTCCTGTTCTTCCTATTTAACTATTCTTGTATCAGTACAGACTCCCACCTAAGACCACATGGTAAGGCCGGGTCTCATTTCATGGGTTATCATAGCTTTATCCACTGAAGCTTAGACTCCCCCGAGATCATGAGTCCTCACCTAGCTCACTGGCATTAGACTAACACTGACACTACCTGGACTCAGTTTCCACACAAGGATTAGAGGGCCCTCACCTCCTGCTGACTGGCTGCATATTCAAAGGTGACTTTCTAAACTACGGCGCTGCCTCTTTGGAAAAGGAGAGATCCCCGATTGTTGCGTGAGTGATAATTCCTCCATCATCAAGTCCTGGGGACACTCAGCTTCTTGCCCAGGTTCAGCAAAGGGACTTCTGAGAGACCAAGAGCTTAGTGCTGAAACCCTCAGGGCCCCCCTCACGCATGGTGTGTGATGTGTATGAGAAAGCTCCTTTCTCCATACGCTGACGTGATAAGGGGTATCATCATTTTGCAGAAGATTTGCCCACCTGAGGAGCAGAAGTTAACATTTCAAGAATTTAGTCTGCATGTGGTTGACTCCAATGACACGAACACCATTTCATGTGCTTTGTGGGCATTTTTATTTATTCTATGCATTTTCTCTGCAGCATTGTAGTAGAAGGAGAATGAAAAATGTCCAGGGGGTCCAGAGCGACAGTCCAGCTGGTAGGGTGTTTGCTTTGCATGCAGCCGACCTGGGTTCGATCCCGCTTCCCTATGGTCCCCTAAGCTCTGCCAGGAGTAATTCCTGAGCGAACAGCCAGGAGTAACCCCTGAGCATTGCCGGTGTGACCCAAAAAAGAAAAAAAAAAGGAAAAATGTTCAGGCCTTAGTATCTTTTACTCTTTTTTACTATTTACTTTTTGGTTTGGGGTCACACCTGGTGGTGCTCAGGGTGACTTATTGTGGTGATCAATAGCAAATGTTGAATGATTATGTTGAACACCTGAAACTAATGCTCTATGATAATTATATCTAAATTAAAAACTGTACACTAACATTTGATTCATCTCTCTTTCTCTCTCTCCCCTCTGTTCTCTCTCTGTCTCTCTCATCTCCCAAGCAGTGACCAGGGCCTCAGGAGCCATTCCTTGAGATGCTCAGCATGGCTGAATGGGCTCGAAAATATGGTGCTGCTCTGACCGAGTGATGCTGGAGATCCCCAGTGCCATATCAGCAGTGCTAGGAAGGGCATGTGGTACCCCAGATCAAACTCGAGCCCTATCCGTGCAAACCATGTACTCAGCTCTTAGAAATTAGCATCTTGGTTCCAGGTTTCTTAGTCTGGGGGAAGAGGAGAGGAATTGGGGCCACACCAGCCTGTGCTCAGGGTTTATTCCTGGCACTGTCTCAGGAACACAGAACTTACGGAAGGCAAGTGCTCCATCTTGTTCTCTCTCTCAGCCCCATTTCCCTCAGCTTTAAAAAATAGTTTTTCTTTCCAAGATCTGAGAATACCTCATTGTATTTGGCCATCAAGCCTCCTTAGGCTCCTCCTGATTATGACTTGGTGAGAGCTTGCATTGTAATTTATTTGGGGGTGGAGTGTATGCTGGCTTTTTGCTTTTGGCTTTTTGCTCTTTGCCCTTTTGCTCCCTTCTTCTGGGTAGGACTCATCTCAGGTGAGATCCTCTCTCTTTGGTGGAGACTTAAGCTCTTTTGTATGGTCTAAGTTCGGACCAGAGCTAGATGTTTGTTCATTATATTGGATTGCTGTGGAAGAGTTTTTGTACTATTAAAAGCCTTTTTGGAACTGCACCGGACTCGTGAGTTTTTCATCTGTTCCCCTGGCGCCCTCGGAAGGTAGAAGAGAACTCTGTCCTGACACTGTGGCGGGATCTCAGCGGCATCCTCGGCTTATTTCACCGCTAACTCGTACTTAACCGTTGAGACCACCATTGTATCATTGGCTTGTGGACTGAAACATGGTTAAATGAGATCTGACTATTGCCGTAGCCCAAATTGGGATAGCAATTCTGAAATGCCTTTGACATGGACTTGAAGAAATGCCTTGACATCTGGGGTTGTTTTGTTGGTTTGTTGGTTTGTTTGTTTGTTTGTTTGGAATGAGAGGGGTTGGGGTCCACTGAGGAGGTTTTGGGGGCTCAAACCCCTGGGTTCTCCCTGCATACAAAGTATCAACTCCCTCATGCTCTTTGCATCATCTTCCTAAGCCCTGGCTGTTTGAAGCACAAAGATGGAAGTAGAGCGGTTCTGCTGAACAAGAATCTTGGGAACGAGGGCTGCTTTGGGGCGCCAGGAGGACTGAGGATGCAGGATCAAGCATCCTGATGGGTTTCTTCCATCCATCTTTTCCGCCAGCTGCTACTGCCTCTCTTTGTACCCAGCCACTCATGAGGTGCCAGGGAGGGATGGCAGGTTCTAGCCCTGGCCCACCACCCCAGCAGAGCCTCACAACAAGCCAGACCCCCCCACTCCATGAGGGACCTCCATTTTTCCACATCTGGACTTCCCCTCGTCAGAACTCCACGCAGCAGACCAGCCTATCACAGCCCGGCTCATCGAGATCCACCCTGCTGCAGTCTTTTTAAATCCAGCCCAGGTATGCTGATCAGAGACAGACATGGGGCAGAGCTGCTACTGGCTCTCACTGTGCCCAGACCGCTCATGAGCCACCCAGGAGGGATGGCAGAGTTCTAGCCCTGGCCCGCCACCCCAGCAGAGCCTCACAACAAGCCAGATGACCCCCACTCCATGAGGACCTCCATTTTCCACATTCGGACTTCCCCCTCGTCAGAACTCCACCCAGCAGACCAGCCTATCACAGCCCGGCTCATCAATAAATGCTGGATTTTGAGATGACTACAAGAGTATGCTACCCGCACGGCAGAGCCTCGCAAGCTACCGTGTCGTATTTGATATGCCAGATACCAGTAACAATTATAGACCTCATTCCATGACCTGATGGAGTGGTTTTGAGGCTCTTTATGTTCCTGGACCAAGCAGAAGCTCTTGGGCTCTACTTGCATGAGACAGGTCATATGGAGATGTTACTGGTGCCCGCTCGAGCAAATCGATGATGAACAGGAAGACAGACAGCAGTGCAGTGGAGTGTATGCTAGGATGGGCAAGTCTCATATGTGTGAACCTTCATCCCACTGAGCCTTTGAAAAGATTTTTTTTCTTTTGTGCTTGTTTCTGCTTTCACCAATAATACTCAAGGTTTCACTACTGACTCTACACTCAGAATTAATCCTGGTGGTGCTTGGGACCATGTGAGATGTCGGGATGGAACTCGGGTCAGCCACATGAAAGGCAAATGATAATTGATATCCCTGCTGGACATAATCTCCCCACCCCCTATAAAGAGAAATATTTTAACTGGAAATAATTGGATTTATATTTATGTGTGTATGTGTATATGTATATATATGTATATATCACTTGATCACTTGAATCCCGTTACTCATCGATTGTACCGGGCGCCAGTAACATTTCCATTGGACCCTATCACGTGCCAATGTAGCCCAATGGCATCTGGATTTGATTCAGGAATATGAAGAGCCTCAAACCGTTCCTTCAGAGTCTTAATGCAAAGAGGTGACCATCTTGTAGGTGGGCGCGCGTGATCTTTTGACATCCGTGGGATTCAGTCGATGCACGGCTCTAGTCCAATGATTTGTCTCCAAATATTATCATGTCCAGCCCATCTGATTTTACGATGCCGCGGCAGAGCGAGACAGTCCCTGATTCTGGAATAGCGACCGGAGGTCAAGGGAACCAGTTCCTTCTACTCACTTGAGTGAGGCGTGATATGCCAAGCATAGCTCTTTGATGCCTCTCTGGGAGACCCGAGTAACATTCTCATCCTGCTATGTGAAGGCCCAGGTCTCACAGGCGTATGTTAATACAGGGAGGAACAAGGGTGAAGTCGAAGAGGTGTGCCCGGGCCCGGAGGTTTCTTTTGTACCTACTTCTTCGTGCACTGAAGGCATTCCATTGCAACTCTCTTCCTCCTACGCAGCTCTGGTTTTGAGTCATTCATCATGTTGATTTCGACCTAAATTTTTACATAACTGCTGCATTCAGAATGTTTGTTCCATTGAGAAGGAATGGGGCCTCTGGAACTAGTTCATTTCTCATGAACATAGTTTTCTTCAATTCAGCTGTAGACCTACCTTTCCACATTCTTGGTCGAAGTCAGCCAGCATTTGTGCCGCTTGGCTAATGTTTGGTGTTATTGAAGCGATGTCATCAACAAGCGGGAGGTGTTATAGTTGCTGACCATCTATCTTCCCCCATTTCCTCCCATTCCTGATTGTCTCATGATGTTCTCGAAGAGGTGGCACTGAAGGAGTTTTGGTGAGATGGTATCACCCTGTCGGGCCCCTCTTTTGACATCAATGATCACTTCTTTGTAGAATGGTGAGATCTGGTGGTAAATCCATAATACAGCTCACGAGGGATCTTGATGTAGATGGGTTTGAACACCCTGTTTGACTAGGGCTTCATGACTGCTTCAGTTTTCCACTGAATCAAAGGCTTTGAAATCAATGAACGTGAGACAGGAGAGCGGCATCTTGTACTCCCTACCAACCTCAATGAGCTTGGTTACTGTGTGGTATGGTCGATTGTGCTGAATCCTTTCGGAAAGGCTTGCTCACATGGTTGAGCTTCATCTAGTGTTCTGCTAATCCTGTTCAGGGATGACTCGTGTAAACAGCTTGTAGATGACAGACAACAGGCAGATGGAGCGATAGTTACCCGCTGTCATGAATGTCTCCCTTCTTGAACAGTAGAACTGTCCTCTGGTTTTTCCATTGGGAGGGCACCTTGCAATTAAGACAGGTAGCAATAGAAAGGCAGCTAGTGTATTG
>JAJIBD010035435.1:0-15049 GCA_021461705.1 Cryptotis parvus
TTTGTATGGTCTAAGTTCTGACCAGAGCTAGAGTTCTTTCATTATATTGGATTGCGGTGGTAGAGCTTTGTACTATTAAAAGCCTTTTTGGAGCTTCGTGTGTTTTCATCCGTTCCACCGGCGTCCTCAGAGGTAGAAAGAGAACTTTTGTCCTAACACTGTTGGGGACCAGGCGGCATCCCGACACAGGACCACCACGTTTCTTTGCCTCTCAGGCTATTTGGAGTGAAAGGGAGTGTGTGTGTGTGTGTCTGTGTGTGTCTGTGTGTGTGTGTATGAGAGAGAGAGAGAGAAAGAAAGAAAGAAAGCTTCATAAACTGTGAAGTGCTGTCCAAGTCTTTGTGGTTTCAGATGTTTCACAATTCTTAAGATTGGGAAGTGAAAATTCAGCAGGGGACTACAGCTCCTCGGACTCTGGGGCGACGGACCCAGCCTTGAGCTACTCTGTGAAGCTGGGTCTGAGACGGAGTAATTCCAAGCCACTGGTGAGCTCCAGGATGGAAGAAGGGCCTGCCCTGGAAATGTCCCCACCAGGGGGCCTCCAAAGGGCACTAGGGTCCTAGGGAAAGAAGAGCAGCAGAGAGGTGGGCTGTGTGGGAAGGATGGCAAACGTGGCATGCAGATCACCAGTTAGGGCAACTTTTCTTTTTTTAGCTTTTTTGGGTCACAGCTGGCAATGCTCAGGGTTACTGGCTCTGTGCTCGGGAATTACTCCTGGCGGTGCTCGGGGACCATATGGGATGCTGGGGATCGAACCCAGGTCAGCCATATGCAAGGCAAATGCCCTACCTCCTGCACTAGCACTCTGGCCCCAGTTACAGTAACTCTTTGGGCCTCAGTTTCCCTTTCTTTTCCCCAGCATTTTTATACTCTTTATTTTTTTTTTTTTTTTTTTTTGCTTTTTGGGTCCACCCCGGCAATGCTCAGGGTTACTCCTGGTTCTGCACTCAGAAATTACTCCTGGCGGTGCTCAGGGGACCATATGGGACGCCGCCGGGGGATCGAACCCGGGCCGGCACAGGCGGCCACGTGCAAGGCAACGCGCCCTACCCGCTGGGCTATCGCTCGGCCCTTTATACTCTTTTAATAGGTCGTTCCAATTCTGCCCATTTTCAAATATGCCTGGAGTAGGCTGGCATAATGTTTAGAAATAAGCAATGTTTTCAGGAGTTAGATTGGAATCTCCTAGGTAAAACTCTAGCTTCCCCAGTGGAATCCATCTGGAAAGAGCTTTTCCTTCCTTTTGTCACCACCCTTGCAGACAATAAATCCACAAATTGTAATGAAAGGAATTAGAACAATCATTGAGAATTTGGGAAATTCTTATTATAATAGAGACATACTGGGCGGGCGATGCCCAGCAGGTAGAGCCTGCCTTGCATGCCTTGCATGCTTGTGCCCCAGGTTCAATCCCAGCATCCCATATGGTTCACCAAGCACCAGGAGTGATTCCTGAGTGCAGAGCCAGGAGTAACCCCTGGCGTCGCCAGGTGTGACCCAAAAAAAAAAAAAAAAGCTAAAAAAAAAATTGAGACAAGCTCTTGCTGACCCATAAGATTGGCAAAAGGAATAATGTGTTAAGTTTCACTAATAAACTTCCGGTTTGGAGGAAAATTGGTGTTGGTACCTTGAGGATAATTTGGCATAATCTTTTAACCTTTTCACACTGTCAACCAGCAAGTCCACCTGAACAGAAAGTCCATCATGAAGACATGAGAAACCAGATGGGAACAGTACATTCATGGACAAACTAGAAACAGCTCATGTGTCCATTGGAAGGTAAATACACAAGCAAATATGTATTCACACTACAGAACACTACACTGTGGAAAAGAAATTAAAAACTTAAGCTGATTTGGTATCAAAAACAGGTTTTGAATAAAACAAGCAAATACGTGACAAAAATAGATGCAAAATATCAGCACACATGTATGCCTATAAAACGCTATCACCCCTAAGGGCATGTAGCTGTTTATAAAAATTGTGTAAAGGCATGAGCATTCACCGACAACTGCATGGGGAGGGAATGGGGAGGGAACTAGGATTCGAGGGTGGCGAGCAAAGAGACCTTGCCTTTATTGTAATTGCATAGTTCCTTTTTTTTTTTTTTGATAATGAAAGTCTGTGACTTGTGGGGAGGGTTTTTTGGCGGCACAACCAGCAGTGCCCTGGGGACCAAGAACCAAATTTGAGCCTCCCACAAGATGGATGGCCCAGTGAAACACCTACCCAGTCCTTAGTCTTTGGTTTGAACATTATTTTATTTTTTATTTGAAGAATAAAGGGCTTTGCTCTTATGTTTTATTCCTCAACCCATGAACATTGGGGAGAATTGTGTGCTTGACTCTAAGATAAAAAGGTACAACTCAGGCCAGGGTCTAGATCCCAGTCAGGAAAACATTTTTACTTAGACCACCCCAGTGGTGGCAGTCATAGCTAACCCCCTGGGACCAGAGGGCGATTTCCAAGCTGAGCAGGCCTCAGAGTTGGGCCTTTGATGAGGAGCCCAGAGCCCTGGATTCTGAGCACAGCTTGGCAGCCATCACTGCTGTTTCTCTTCTTTATTAAGCTGGAGTTCCCTTGGGTGTCTCAGAGGTCTGTAATACACTCCTCTGCTAGTGCATGTCCATGCTGAAGGAGCTGGCTGGAAACTAACATCTGCACTGGCCTGGCTTGAATTTTGCTGCTGTGAGTGAGTTCCTACTGAGCGTTTTAGCTAGCTCTTCAGAGAGAGGTCTGAGGATCCCAGGAGGAGAGAGAGTATTCTGCTCTGCAGGAAACCCCAGAATACCTGCCAATGCCTCAAGCCTTATACAAAGCCAGTTCCACAGTCCTTCCCACCATGATGCCCTTTGACCTCAGGAAAGTCATTCCCCATTCCTCCTGGGAGTTCCCTTTCAGGACCAACCATCATCCCCAGTGCCTTAAGCCCTGCTCAGAGGGACGGTCCCACCAAGTCCCTGTGTCTGTCTCTTTGTCAAGCAGACACAATCTCCAAGAGTGATTTATCTTTCTTATCCACTATGCTCTAAGCCAAAATAGCCTTAGACAGATGAGTAATACCCAATGCCCTCTGCCCATACCAAATTCCTAATTTGTTTTGGTAACCCCAACAGAATATTAAATCTATTCCTTTCAAGTTCTCCCCTTGGTAGCTTTTTCAAGCATCATTTCAATATAATGTGTTGAAACATTACTATGATCTTAACATTATAATTCATAATCATAATTACTTGTTCAGGAGTTTATTGCCTGCCAGAAACTTAGCCAATTTTTTCATAATCTTCAAACAATCTTAGGAGTAATTATTAAACTATAAATGATTTTATAGATTGGAAATGGAGGCTCCAAGGGCTTAAGGCATTTGCCTAAGATCACACAGCCGGCTATGGAGTCAGCATTTTGTCCAACATTGAAATCCTTTGCTTTAAACAGTATGAGCCATTCCTCTGCTGGCTCTCACATCTGCCGGTCAAGCTTTCATAGCCAATTCTCCTCCGAAACAACTTCAAAGCTACTTTCTGGGCCTCTTCCAGACTGCTGATGAAAGTAAGGAAGGGGCTGATCAGATGTGGGTCCCCATTTAGAGAAAGATGTTCACTACTCTATCCATTAAAAAGGGTGATAGAGGGGCCACAGAGATAGTACAGTGGGTAGGGCTCTTGCCTTGCAAGCTGCTGATCTGGATTCAATCCCTGAGTCCTACCAGGAATGATATAGTCCCTGAGCCCTTCCAAGATCCCTGAGCTCAGGGCCAGGAACAAGCTGGGATTATTCCTAAATAGCCTAAATGCTTATTCCTAAATAAGGAATTTAGAATTATTTGGGAATAAGCATTTAGGCTTATTTAGGAATAAACTCCAAATGCCTCTGGAGTAGCCCAAAAAACAGAATTAAAAAAAAAATTAAAAAGTGATGGAGAATTAGAACTGGGAGTAGGCCAAACCAGATTGGGGCCCAGCACTCCTGCTGCTTTACTTGGTGACTTTGGGCAGACAGTGGTACTCATGAATGGTGCTCTGTGTGCAGAAAGGAAAAATGGCAGTGTCAGCTGCTCCTGCTGTGTAAAGGATTTTGTTATGTTCCCTAGTCATTTCCTGACATGCACTGATCCCCTACTTTGTGCTGAGGTTAGAGTTCTACTGCATTCTAGTAAGGCTCGAAAGCAACATGTGTGAGCTTCAAGGGACCTGGCATGTTCACCATGCTCAGGAAACGCAAAGACAGCTATTGTGACTGGCTTGTTCCGTCACTCCCTCAAGCACCCGCTCCCTCTTACTTGTTGAATTGTAGCTGGCAGGGTGTGGAGTGAGACTTCCGAGGTGGCTGTGGAAGTGCCTGGAACCGCCCAAGTCCTGCCATGGGCAGTGGTAACCCTTGGGGATGGCCGTGTGGTTGAACTTCTCAGGAGGGATGCCCTTCAACGGCTCAGCATAACCTGGGGGTGAGATAGGACACATGCCAGTCAGTCAGGCAGAGCAAGGGCTCGGCAGAGCGCCCCCAACCCCTGCACTCTCTGTGCACCCCAGAAAGGACCTGCTGGGGAAGGGAGCAGTCTGGTGCAAGGGCCAGAGGGAGGAAGAGGCCGGTGTTTGTAGCACAGTGAGCCCAGCCTGGGTCGAAGAAGCGGGGGAACTGTGGAGGTGACCAGGGGATCTTCACCTAGACTCTGGACAGCTGCATGAGTCTGGACACTGCACCTTCTGGGCATGTTTGGCCAGTGGCGTAATGTATGTATGCGCATGTGTGTCTGTACAGTGTGTATTTATCATGTGTTCATGTGTAGTGCTGTGTAGTATATCTGTCTGGTGTGCTATGTGCTATTTGTTATGTGTTTATGTGTGTGGTATATAGTGTATGTTGTGTGGTGTGTACAGTGTGTGTTTGTCATGTGTTCATGTTTGTGGTGTGTGTATGTGGTGTGTACTGTGTGTGGTATATAGTGTGTATTTATCATGTGTTTATGTGTATGTTATGTGGTTTATGTGATATGTAATGTGTGATATGTGATATGTGTGTGGTGTGTATGTTACGGTGTGTGTAGTGTATAGTGTGGTGTCATGTGTGTGGTGTGTGTGGTATGTAATGGTGTGGATGGTCTGTATATTTTTTCAAATACTTGTGTGGTGTGTGTGGTATGTACTGTGTGGTGTAAAGTATGTATTTGTCATGTGTTTATGTGCATGCTATGTGTAATATATAGTGTGTGCATGTGGTCTTTGTATTTGTCATATGCTTATATGTGTGGTTATATGGTGTGTGGTATGTACTGTGTGGTGTACAGTGTTGGAATGTAGTTCCAAGCATTCTAGGTTTAACGTTGGATTGCCTTTCTCCTCCTGGGGAGTTTAGGTTAATCGAGTTACACCCAGTTACACTCCTGGAATGGGTGCACCTTATCCCACTGGGGAACACCCAATCCTCTGTGCTTTACTTTAACCTCTCTTTTGTGTCCTTCTTCCCCTATCCGTTAGTCACAAATATCTTGTGATCAGACACAGTAACTTACTTACAAAGTTAAACCTTCTGGTAGTTTTGGATTTTGTATATGTAGGAAAAACATTACTTTTCTCTTTCCTTTATCCCCTTAGCATATTTTTATGTTAGAGCAATGTCCTTTTTGTATAGACACAAGAAGACAATTAATATAGGGAGTTAATTGACTGAAATATTTACTCCTGGGCATCATCATATTTACCTGACTTAAACCTCAATTGCCCTTAGATTGACTTTGAGTCCCCAAAATGTGTGTCCCACCACACAACCTTGGATGGACGCATGGCAAGCTGTGAGTAAACTACCTGACCTTGACCTAGAATAGGCTAAGCACCTAAGAAGTATAATATGTTAGAAGCAGGATCATGGAACAAACTGATATGATTCATAAAGAAGTAACTAATTAAGAACTCTGTTGGGGTTAGGAAAAACTAACCTGGCCTAAGGATTGTAGTGTTTAGGATTATAATGAAATGTCCCCACGAAAAGCCACCCTTTAAAGACTATATCAGCCAAAGTCCATATCTCTTACTGTGTTTATACAAAATGACTAGAAATAATATTAAGAAGAAAATGTAATATGATTGTTTGAATAAATTACTAGCAAAGGAAAGGAGAAAGCAGTATGCCCTTAGATGGAATTCCAGCCTTGTCCTTGGGTGGGCCTCCAAGAAGGCATCTAGAATTAACTATAGTCCCAAGACAAGATAACATCCCTGGGGTGAATCTCAAAAAGATTGTCCTCTAAAGGAAGGAGCTTTACATCTGTTCATTATTTATGTTAAAGTTCAACCACCTATCTGTAATCCCTACCCCCAACTCTTCAGTGATGGCTCTATAGCTAGCAGGGTTCACTTGAATTAAACTACCACTATTTACCAACAAGCTGTGACCCCATTCCCTCGTCCATTGGTCGGGGGAATGGTCATGAGCTCCAAATGCACCAGGGGACCCCATAGAATGCAGACTGTACAGTATGCATTTCTCATATGTTCATGTATGTTTGTGTGTGTGTGAGTGCAGTGTGTTGTGGTAGTACTTGCTCTGTTGTGCTGTATTGGGTGTTGTGTGTGTATGTGACTCAACTTCCTCATGAGGGACTCACCTCTGCTTTTTTCCTATCCCAGAGGACCCCTCTTCACCCAGGTCACTCACCTGGCGCTAGGGCACTGGGGCTACGGGCACCCTCCATAGGTCTTGACAGCTGTGAGTCCCCAGGGGTGCCTTCAAAGTTGTGCATCTCTGATTGGTAGTTCTGCTCTTCTGGGCCATTGACAACCTGGGTACAGGGCACATTCAGAGGCAGGAAACTCTACAGCCCCACTGCCCAGCCCCTCCCTGAATCCTTTCTTGGGCTCCCCCTCCATGCTCACTGTCCTCTGCTCCACTGTGCCGGTCACTTTCTCCATAGCACCTCCAGCCATGACCTGTGGCAGGACAAACCAATCACAAGGAGACTCAATAGGTCAAAGGACAGAGGATCTTCTACCACCAAAAAGTCAAGGTGGAGTAAGATCCTAGCTACCACCCTCCAGTGATGTCGGAGGGATAGGGTGAGTTAATAGTGCATAGCAGCATTAAATTGAGTGCCTGGACACAGAGAGGCTCTATATTTTAGTTGCTGCATAATGTTGAGCAGATACTTATCATCCCTGGGCCTCAGCTTCCTTTCTCTGAAGGATGGAAGTGATGACAACAATCAAACTTGCAGGGCTCTACAAAAAGTGGGCAGGATGATATACTTCAAGTCCTTGCTTAGACACACAGCAAAGAAGCTGTTCTCTCATTGTATTGCTTTGCCAAATGAGTTCCTCTCAGTCACCTCAGTCTAGTCCAGAAACAGAGTGGGGCATGCAGAGAATAGCCGAGTTCCCTACTCATACCTGGAACCACCTGCTGTTTTGAAACCCAAGGAGAAACCATTCTCTAAGGGTCTCTACCAGCACGTTGTTCCAGGACCTTCCCTTCTTCCAGCGGGATGAGTAAAAGGAATTGTTTTCTGTCTTAGATCAAATCAGGTCTACCCTACACACTGCTTGCTGCAAGCTTCCGAAACAAGTTTGTCTCTGGAAGTTTGTCTGCACTTTTTACAGGAATCACTTCGCTTCCTGTTCTTCCTATTTAACTTATTCTTGTATCAGTACAGAGCTCCCACCTAAGACCACATGGTAAGGCAGGTCTCATTTCATGGGTTATCATAGCTTTATCCACTGAAGCTTAGACTCTCCCCAGAGATCATGAGTCCTCACCTAGCTCACTGGCATTAGACTAACACTGACACTACCTGGACTCAGTTTCCACACAAGGATTAGAGGGCCCACTCACCTCCTGCTGACTGGCTGCATATTCAAAGGTGAATTTCTGCCACCCGGCGCTGCCTCTTTTGGAAAAGGAGAGATCCTCGATTGTTTGCGTAGTGATAATTCCTCCATCATCAAGTCCTGGGGGACACTCAGCTTCTTGCCCAGGTTCAGCAAAGGGACTTCTGAGAGAGACCAAGAGCTTAGTGCTAAACCTCAGGGCCCCCTCACGCATGGTGTGTGGCGTGTATGAGAAAGCTCCTTTCTCCATGCGCTGGACGTGATAAGGGGTATCATCATTTTGCAGAACATTTGCCTACCTGAGGAGCAGAAGTTACATTTCAAGAATTTAGTCTGCATGTGGTTGACTCCCAATGACACGAACACCATTTCATGTGCTTTGTGGGCATTTTTATTTATTCTATGCATTTTCTCTGCAGCATTGTAGTAGAAGGAGAATGAAAAATGTTCAGGGGGTCCAGAGCGACAGTCCAGCTGGTAGGGTGTTTGCTTTGCATGCAGCCGACCTGGGTTCGATCTCCGGCTTCCCATATGGTCCCCCAAGCTCTGCCAGGAGTAATTCCTGAAGCGAACAGCCAGGAGTAACCCCTGAGCATTGCCGGAGTGTGACCCAAAAGAAAAAAAAAAAGGAAAAATGTTCAGGGCCTTTATATCTTTTTCTCTTTTACTTATTTACTTTTTGGTTTGGGGTCACACCTGGTGGTGCTCAGGGGTGACTTATTGTGGTGATCAATAGCAAATGTTGAATGATTATGTTGAACACCTGAAACTAATGCTCTATGACAATTATATCTAAATTAAAAACTGTACACTAACATTTGGATTCATCTCTCTTTCTCTCTCTCCCCTCTGTTCTCTCTCTGTCTCTCTCATCTCCCAAGCAGTGACCAGGGGCCTCCAGGAGCCATTCCTTGAGATGCTCAGCATGGCTGAATGGGCTCGAAAATATGGTGCTGCTCTGACCGAGTGATGCTGGAGATCCTCAGTGCCATATCAGCAGTGCTAGGAAGGGCATGTGGTACCCCAGATCAAACTCGAGCCCTATCACGTGCAAACCATGTACTCCAGCTCTTAGAAATTGCATCTTGGTTCCAGGTTTCCTTAGTTTGGGGGAAGAGGAGAGGAATTGGGGGCCACACCAGCCTGTGCTCAGGGTTTATTCCTGGCACTGTGCTCAGGGAACACAGAACTACTTGGAAGGCAAGTGCTCCATCTATTGTTCTCTCTCTCTGCCCCATTTCCTCAGCTTTAAAATAGTTTTTCTTTTCCAAGATCTGAGATACCTCATTGTATTTGGCCATCAAGCCTCCTTAGGCTCCTCCTGATTATGACTGGTGAGAGCTTGCATTGTAATTTATTTGGGGTGGAGTGTATGCTGGCTTTTTGCTTTTGGCTTTTTGCTCTTTGGCCTTTTGCTCCTTCTTCTGGGTAGGACTCATCTCAGGTGAGATCCTCTCTCTCTTTGTGGGAGACTTAGGCTCTTTTGTATGGTCTAAGTTCGGACCAGAGCTAGAGTTTGTTCATTATATTGGATTGCTGTGGAAGAGTTTTTGTACTATTAAAAGCCTTTTTGGAACTGCACCGGACTCGTGAGTTTTCATCTGTTCCCCTGGCGTCCTCGGAGGTAGAAGAGAACTTCTGTCCTGACACTGTCGGGGATCTCAGCGGCATCCTCGACACTTAACCGTTAACTGGTACTTAACCGTTGAGACCACCATTGTATACGTGGTCTATTGTGGACTGAAACATGGTTAAATGAGATCTGACTATTGCCGTAGCCCAAATTGGGATAGCAATTCTGAATGCCTTTGACATGGACTTGAAGAAATGCCTTGACATCTGGGGTTGTTTGTTGGTTTGTTGGTTTGTTTGTTTGTTTGTTTGGAATGAGAGGGGTTGGGGTCACTGAGGGGAGGTTTTTGGGGGCTCAAACCCTGGGTTCTCCCTGCATACAAAGTATCAACTCCCTCATGCTCTTTGCATCATCTTCCTAAGCCCTGGCTGTTTGAAGGAGCAAGATGGAAGGCAGATGTCTTCAGAACAAGAATCATTGGGAACTGAGAGGCTGCTCTGGGGCGTCAGGAGGACTGAGGATGCAGGATCAAGCATCCTGATGGGTTTCTTCCATCCATCTTTTCCGCCAGCTGCTACTGGCTCTCACTGTGCCCAGCCACTCATGAGGTGCCCGGGAGGGATGGCAGGTTCTAGCCCTGGCCCACCACCCCAGCAGAGCCTCACAACAAGCCAGACGACCCCCAGTCCATGAGGACCTCCATTTTCCACATCTGGACTTCCCCCTCGTCAGAACTCCACTCAGCAGACCAGCCTATCACAGCCCGGCTCATCGAGATCCACCCTGCTGCAGTCTTTTTAAATCCAGCCCAGGTATGCTGATCCAGAGACAGACATGGGGCAGAGCTGCTACTGGCTCTCACTGTGCCCAGTCGCTCATGACCCACCCGGGAGGGATGGCAGGTTCTAGCCCTGGCCCGCCACCCCAGCAGAGCCTCACAACAAGCCAGATGACCCCCACTCCATGAGGACCTCCATTTTCCACATTCGGACTTCCCCCTCGTCAGAACTCCACCCAGCAGACCAGCCTATCACAGCCCGGCTCATCAATAAATGCTGGATTTAGAGATGACTACAAGAGTATGCTACCCACACGGCAGAGCCTGGCAAGCTACCCGTGTCGTATTTGATATGCAGATACCAGTAACAATTATAGACCTCATTCCCATGACCTGATGGAGTGGTTTGAGGCTCTTTATGTTCCTGGAGCAAGCAGGTGCCCTTGGGCTCTACTTGCATGAGACAGGTCATATGGAGATGTTGCTGGTGCCGCGCGGAACAAATCGATGATGAACGGGAAGGCAGGCAGCAGTGCAGTGGAGTGTATGCTAGGGATGGAACCCAAGTCTCATATGTGTGAACCTTCATCACTGAGCCTTTGAAAAGATTTTTTTCTTTTTGTTAGCATTGCTAACACCCAGCAATGCTCAGGGTTACTACTGACTCTACACTCAGGAATTAATCCTGGTGGTGCTTGGAGACCATGTGAGATGTCAGGATGGAACTCGGGTCAACCACATGAAAGGCAAATGATAGTGATATCCCTGCTGGACTATCGCTCCTGCCCCCTATAAAGAAATATTTTTAACTTTGGAAATAACAGTGGATTTATATTTATGTGTGTGTATGTGTATATGTATATATATGTATATATCACTTGATCACTTGAATCCGTTACTCATCGATTTGCTCGAGCGGGCGCCAGTAACATTTCCATTGGACCCTATCACGTGCCAATGTAGCCCAATGGCATCTGGTTGATTCAGGAATATGAAGAGCCTCAAACCGTTCCTTCAGGGTCTTAACAAGGAAGTCTGACCATCTTGTAGGTGGGCGGCCACGTGATCTTTTGACATCCCGTGGGATCCAGTCGGTAACGGCTCTAGTCCAGCGGTTGTCTCCAAATCGCATTACATGTCCAGCCCATCTGATTTTCGATGCCTTGGCAAACGAGACAGCGTCCCTGATTCTGGAATAGCGACGGAGGTCAGAACTCGGATTCCTTCTCTCACTTGAGTGAGGCGTGATATGCCAAGCATAGCTCTTTCGATGCCTCTCTGGGAGACCCGAATAGCATTCTCATCCTGCTTTCGTAGGGCCCAGGTCTCTGAGGCGTATGTTAATGCAGGGAGAACGGTGGAGTCGAAGAGATGTGCCCGGAGCCGGAGGTTCTTTGTCCTTTTAGCTATTTCTTCGATGCCTTTGAAGGCATTCCATGCCGCTCTCTTCCTCCTGCGCAGCTCAGGTTTTAGGTCGTTCATCATGTTGATTTCTCGACCTAGGTACACATAACTGCTGCATTCAGAGATGTTTGTTCCATTGAGAGAGAATGGGGCCTCTGGAACTAGTTCATTTCTCATGAACATAGTTTTCTTCAGATTCAGCTGTAGACCTACCTTTCCACATTCTTGGTCAAAGTCAGCCAGCATTTGTGCCGCTTGGCTAATGTTTGGTGTTATTAGAACGATGTCATCAGCAAAGCGGAGGTGGTGTAGTTGCCGACCATCTATCTTCACTCCCATTCCTTCCCATTCTAATTGTCTCATGATGTTCTCGAGGGTGGCACTGAAGAGTTTTGGTGAGATGGTATCACCCTGTCGAACCCCTCTTTTGACATCAATGATCACTTCTTTGTAGAATGGTGAGATCCTGGTGGTGAATCCATAATACAGCTCACGAAGGATCTTGATGTATTGGGTTTGAACACCCTGTTTGACTAGGGCTTCGATGACTGCTTCAGTTTCCACAGAATCAAAGGCTTTCTGTAAATCAATGAACGTGAGACAGAGCGGCATCTTGTACTCCCTACAAACCTCAATGAGCTTGGTTACTGTGTGGATATGGTCGATTGTGCTGAATCCTTTCCGGAAACCTGCTTGCTCGCATGGTTGACCTTCATCTAGTGTTCTGCTAATCCTGTTCAGGATGACTCGTGTAAACAGCTTGTAGATGACAGACAACAGGCAGATGGGGCGATAGTTGCCGATGTCATGAATGTCTCCCTTCTTGAACAGTAGAACTGTCCTGCTGGTTTTCCATTGGGAGGGCACCTTGCAATCGGACAGGTAGCGTGTGAAGAGCCGAGCTAGTGTATTGATGAGCACCGATGGCAGATTCTTCAGATGTTCGGGTCTGACTTTGTCTGGGCCTGGTGCTGTTCCCTTCTTTACCGATGAGATGGCATGTCTTATTTCAGAAGGGAGAACGTTGGGAATGACGTATCCATCCTGTGGAATTTGGTATGTGGGCAGGTGGATGTGGCTATCAAAAAGATTTGAGTAGAAGTCCTGGATAATCTTCTCCATTGCCTTTCTGGAAGATGTGATAGATCCATCAGGGCGTCGGAGGGCAGTCATCTTGGTCTTATAGTTGGCGGAAGGACAGGCGGGCAGTCGCGAATACTTTTCCCGGCTTCTGCTGCATCTTCCAGTATTTCTGCTCTTCTGTCTTTGAGGTCTGCTTTTATCGCTTCTCTGCACTGTTTAGCAAGCTTGGACGTTAGCATTTGGTCTCCTGAGGCTCGCGCCTTGCCACGTTGGCGAATGAGCTCGAGAGTTTCTGAAGACAAGCGTCCTTTTGTTTTTTTCTCTCTCAGCATTCTTCGCACAATCATGGAGGTGCTGAACCAGTCGGTTGTATTCTTCATCGATGTCATCAATGATGGTATCTTCCCATGTTGCCGCAATGGTGCCAAAGAGTTCCCAGTTGGTGGTCGTTCTGGGAGTTCTCTTCTTAAACTTTGCAGCCTTTTCTCCCGTTGCGGGAAGTAGAATTTTGCACGAAGGAGGCGGTGGTCCGATCCTGTCTGGAATTTGGGGGCGACAGCAACATCGGTCAGACAAAACCGTCGATTGAAGATGATGTGGTCGATTTCATTGTGGAACTGTCCACCAGGAGATTCCCATGTCCAACGTTTCGCTTCAGCCTTCTGAAACTGTGAGTTCCCATGAATAGTCTTGGTGGACATGATGAACTCAGATAGTCTCTCACCCTGTTCGTTCCATTCTAGGCCATGGGTCCCGATGTGGAGTTCTTCAGCCGATCTTCTCGGTCCTATCTTGGCATTAAAATCACCGACTATGATCTTGTAGAAGGTGTGATCTTTTTATAGGACTCCTCCAATTCCATGTAGAATTTCTCAATTTCATCTTCTTTGTATGTGGATGTTGGTGCATAGACAATGAAGATAGAAATTGCTGGCAGTGGGCCACATCTCCTCAAGTGTAATCGTCCTATTCGGTTTGTTAGGCATTCAAATGAATCAATGTTGACAGCCATGTTCGTGTTGACAAGGACACCAATGCCACCGGCGCCTCTTTCATCACATGTTCCAAGGAACAATTCTTCTCCGGTGTCAAATACAGCATGATGCGACTGGCGCCTCCCTCGTCTCAGTCAGACCAATGATGTCGTACCTGATCTTTCTTGCTTGCAGCATCAGATCCTCAATATATGCTTCCGTTGCCAGTGTACGTGCATTGAAAGTACAGACAGTCATTTTAGTCCTTCTTCGTTTTGGCAGCCTAGGACAGCCGTGAAATTTTATCAGGCACTGCTTGTTTGCCTTTCTTACTGCTGCCGTATTAAGGGCTCTTTCGGGGTCCAGGAAAATAAACATTTTTGTTACTGGGTTTGGCATATCGAACACGCATCGGACAGCTTGCCAGGCTCTGCTGTATATATATAAAATAAGAAATAACCATATTCTCACACTGTCATCAAAAAATATGTAAAGAGATTTGCCAAATATTGGCAGGGACTTCTTAGTGGAACATAGAAGAAAATTTCACTTAAAATTGTTCTTGGACAAAGGGGGCCAAGAGCCCGGGCATGCCAAACTGCTGATGGGACACCTGCCTCCCTCCCCTAACACTGCCCTCTATCATCCCTTTCACCCCCAAACTCAGGTCTCGCATCCTAAAATTCAAAACCTTCTGCGGTCACAATAGCATCCATGCAAATTACTTGATGTATATCACTACAAGGTTTCAGTAAACATAGGACCCAACATTTCTTTCCTCCCACAAAACTCTGGAAACAGCCTCAGCAAGCCCTAACTTTGTACTATAGCCACACAAGTTGACACAGTTTTCAATCTGTAAAAGCTCATAATGGTAAAAGCAACTGAGAACACCAAGCTCAGTGAGTGAAGGTACTAGTCCAGTTGAGCCAAGCAATAACGATGAGTTATATACCTCTCTGATAAGGAATTTAGGAAAGAACTGTTAAGGATGCAAAGGAGCTCAAAGAAGCAATGGAATACAAAGTCAATAAAATAGAAGAGGATGGGGCCGGGCGACAGCCCAGTGGGTAGGGCATTTGCCTTGCACGCGGTTGGCCCCATGCCAGCCTGGGTTCGATCCCGGCATCCCATATGGTCCCCCAAGCACCACCAGGAGTAATTCCTGAGTGCAGAGCCAGGAGAAACCCCTGAGCATTGCCGGGTATGACATAAAAAAAAGCAAAAAAAAAAATAGAAGAGGATATGAGAGCAGAAATGAGGAAAATGCAAATAAAAGTACAAGCAGATATGACAGATATTAAAACTGTGGTAAGTGAAATTAAAACTCACTGGAAGGCCTCCACAGCAGAGTAACAACTGTTGAAGAAAGAATCAATGAGACGAAGAGTCTCACAAGCAGTTGGGGAGGCTGGAACTC
>JAJIBD010035436.1:0-26392 GCA_021461705.1 Cryptotis parvus
CATACTCATACATGTGCAAAGTAGGTTCAATAACATTTTCCCTTAAATTTTTCCATTGTTTCAAAGCCAGTTATTAAAAATATTTTACACAAACCATTAAGTTTCTATGGTATTTTAGTTTAAAAATATTTTGGGGACCAGAGCGATCATAATGTGGGTAGGGCATTTGATTTGCATGCAGACAACCCAGGTTTGATTCCCCAGCATCCCATGTGGTCCCCCAAACCCTATCATGAGTAATCCCTGAAAGCACAGTGAGGATTAAGCCCTGAGCATTAATGGGTGTGGCCTCCCAGTTCTCTAAACAATAACAAGTATATATATATAAACTATATACAATAATACATATAATATATAACTATAGTTATATGATTATATAATATATACATATGTATTTCACTTCACTTGTCTTCCCATTATTCATCGATTTGCTTGAGTGGGTGCCAGTAATATCTCCATTAGTTGGGAAGGAGGCCCATTATTGTTATTGTTTTTGGCATATTGAACACATCATAGGTAACCAGGCTCTGCCATGGCTCTGGGTTCACCCCAGGGGGCCCAGTCCTTTTCTATGTCAGACCATCCACTATCCAGAGCCCACGGGCAGAGCCCTGGGTGTGGACAAGTCTGTCTCTTGTCTGCCACCTGCCAATGCTGCCGGGCACTGCAGCCACACCTGCAACACCTCAAGGGGCAGGATATATAGATAGATATGATATATGATATAAATATAGATGATATAGATATAGATATAGATATAGATATAGATATAGATATAGATATAGATATGATAGATATTATAGATATAGATATAGATATAGATATAGATATAGATATAGATATAGATATAGATATAGATATAGATATAGATATAGATAGATATGGATAGATATGGATATGGATATAGATGTAAAAAAAATATATATATATATAAAGATATATATTAGGGCAGGAGAAAGACCCCAAAAGGTCAGCGGCATGCAGTGCATGTAGAAGTTCAAATTCAATCCTAATACCACGTGGTTTCCTGAGCACCACCAGGATCAACCCTCAAGGAATAAGCCAGGAACAGACCCTGGGCACTGTCAAGTGTGGCCTTTAAGTCAAAATGAACCAGAAACACCAAGAGTGGGGACAACCCAGTTGTGGGGATGCATGATACAAAATGCCAACGATAAAGAACTTTAGAAGGAAAGGAAAGAAAGGGAAGGGAAGGGAAGGGAAGGGAAGGGAAGGGAAGGGGAAGGGAAGGGAAGGGAAGGGAAGGGAAGGGAAGGAAGGGAAGGGAAGGGAAGGGAAGGGAAGGGAAGGAAGGAGGGAAGGGAAGGGAAGGAAGGGAAGGGAAGGGAAGGGAAGGGAAGGGAAGGGAAGGAAGGGAAAGGAAAGGAAGGAAGAAGGAAGGAAGGGAGAGGGAGGAGGAAGGGAAGGAGGGGAGGGAAGGGAAGGAAGGAAGAAAGGGAAGGAAGGAAGGAAGAAAGAAAGGAAGGGAAGGAAAAAGGAAGAAAGAAAGAAAGGAAGAGGGGAGACGGGAGCCCGGCTCGCGCGGGCCAGCTGGCGATGGGATCCGAGGAGGCAGATGGGTTTTGGGTGTTGGCCCATCGCCTCTGGGGTCCCGGAGAGCCGGATGAAACTCGCCCATCACAGCCACCATCTTCGCTGTCGGGCTGAGCTGACCCACGACCAGATCAACAGAGCAAGACCAGTTTGGGCCCAGATTGGCGGCGCCAGCGTCCTAAAATAGTGAAACAGTAATGTCTTTTAATGCACTGTATTCCACGAAGAGCAGGGAAGTTTATCGGAAGGAGATATAAAGGCGAAAGAAATGACATACGGAATCTGCCAAGTAGTTGAGGTGCGGGAGGGGAGGGAGGTGGGGACATTGGTGATGGTAGATGGGTTTGGGTGGAGGGATGGGTGTTGGAACACTGTAGATCCAAAACTCTACTGAGCATCTTTCATTGTATGTCTAAAATGATGTAATAATATTTGGGGGGAAGGAATAATAAAATTAAATGAAAAAAAATACCAGTAAAAAAAAAGAAAGAAAGAAAGGAAGAAAAAGAAAGAAAGAAAGAAAGAAAGAAAGAAAGAAAGAAAGAAGGAAAGAAAGAAAGAAAGAAAGAGAAAGAAAGAAAGAAAGAAAGAAAGAAAGAAAGAAAGAAAGAAAGAAAGAAAGAAAAGAAAGAAAGAAAGAAAGAAAGAAAGAAAATGATAACAATAGTGATATGGAATATGCATATATTTTGAACCTCTGCTGTTAGTTTTAAGTATACGTTTTTACTTGAATACCACACCCTCTTAATTGTCATAAGTCGGTTATATACAGTCTCTCTTAACTACCATAAGTCAGACATGCACTAAATCAGGTCCTGTAGATCCTCCTACTTTGTTCATTTTTCAAAATTCTTTTGACTAATATTTTTCTAATATTTTTGGCTTGCGATCAACATTTTAAAATCTACTGTGAATTTCTCCTTTTCAGTTTGATTGAGTTGCCAACTGAAATTATATTAAACTTTATAGCTGATCAAAAGAAAACTAACATCAGATAAATAATTTTTCCAATATACTAACACTTCACTCCATTTATTTAGGTGTTTTTAGTACTCCTAACAACAATTTATAATTCTTTAGTATACCTATCTTACAGATAGTTTGGTATTCATCTTTAAATAGTTCATAACTGTGATGCTAGAGTAAATAATATTCTTGTTTCCATTCTTTGCTATAAGAATATGGGAAACTGGTTTATGCCTGTGGAAACGTATATTGCAAAATCATTTCATCCATTGAGTTTATGTTGTTGATTTGCAAATTCCTTGGAATGTTTTACATATGGATGTATATGTATGTACAAAAGCTTGATTTAAAACCCAACCTTTATAACTTTTCTTTCTTGTATTTACATTTATCCACTAACAGAATCCTAGATTATGGTGTACAGGACAGAGCACCACGATAAATGAAAACCCTATACAAAGTGAACAGGATGTATGGGAACCCAGGGTGTGGTATCCAGCACAGATGGAGTCCCCAAGACATGCAGTTCATAATAAATGAGCCCCAGGAAACAGTGAACAGGGCAGACGAAAACCCATGTACCTGCTGTACATGGACGAGTACCCTCACACACAGGGTGAAGCCCTCACACAGGCGCAGGCTAGCTGACAGTACGTGTTCTCCCATCCCCAGCTTATGGGAAGTGCTCAGGATTTTACTGCTAAGAAAAATTGGCCCAGGGTTTTACATTCATGCCCTTTATCCCACTAGAGGAGTCCCCTTCCTTGCTTAGTTTACTAAGTTTCTTTCCCCCAGTCTCAAAAGCATTAGATTTTTTTGGGTACTTTATCAGTATAATTGGAAATAATCATAAGATTATTTTCTCCTTTTTCTGTTAATATGGCAAACTGATGTAGAAATGCCAGCCTGGGATAAATGTCACTTGGTCATTGAGTTATTATTCATTTTATACATTGTTGAATTTTATCTGCTAAGGATTTATTTAATTCTCTTATGATAGAAATAGGTTTATAATTGTTTTCTCTTGTACTGCCTTTGGTTTGTTTTAGAACAAGAGTTATCTCGACCTTACAAAATAAGTTTAGAACTGTCCTCCCTTATTTCCTGAAAGAATTATATGTAAACTTGGTGTTAAGCCTTCCTAAAATATCTTATAAACTCTGACAATCAAAACCACATGGACCCAGAGTTTTCTTTATGAGAAGGAAATTTTAGTGATGAATTTAATTACTTTATAAGCCTGGGCTATTCAGATTTTCTATTTATTGATTAAGTGTTGTGAAGTTGCATTCTTTCAGTGATTCATTTAATTTGATCTGAGTTGTTAAATCTATTGCCATAAATTCCTTCACAATTTCCCATATCTTTAATGTCGAGAGAACCTAGTCCCTATCCTGGTTTTCATTCCCAATATGGTATGTTCTTTAAAAGATTAATTTTAGGGTTCAGAGAGAGAGAGTAGACCAGTTTGGTGCTTACTTTGCAACTGGCCAACCTGGTTTCAATCCTAGCACCCCATAAATTAATTTTATAATTTTATTAATATCTACGAACAATGTTCAGACTTCTTCCTTAAGACCCTGAATGAACGGTTTGAGGCTCTTCGTATTCCTGAAGCAACCAGATACCATTGGGCTACACTGGCACGTGATAGGGTCAAATGGAAATGTTACTGGCGCCGCTTGAGGAAATCGATGAACAACGGGATGTCAAGTGATCAATGATTAAGTGATCTACAAACAAGTGTAGTTCTACCTAGTTACCGCTACTATTATATTTTCTGTTGTAATGGTTTACAGTTTATTTTATTCTTGCCAAGTTTTGTCTAGTCACTTTGTAGTTATTTTGTTCATCCCTAGCTCAGAGTCCCAAACTTATTTAGCTTACCGTCCTTTTTTCAGAAAAAAAAAAGTAGCAACTTGGCAGCCCCTGGAAATATTTTTTTAAATATTTTATTATACCACCATGAGATATCACTGTATCACTGTCTTCCCGTTCATCATCAATTTTTATGACCATGAGATATACAATTACAAATATGTTCATGTTTGGTTTTGGTCATACAGTGTTCCAGCACCCATTGGTGGTGGGAATTGGGCACTGGTGGAGGGATGGGTGCTAGAACCCCCTGGAAATCTAACTTCCTTAAGTGAACGTTGGAAAACACCCCCTCCCTCAATCCCCAAGAGGCTACTACCACCTCCTTACGCTGCTCCAGCGCCTCCAGGGGCAGTAGTGATCACTCTCGGGAACACCCATTTAGCTTCCGTAATAAATTCAGATACTGTAACACTTCTTCTTTCCTAATATAAACATTTAAAATTACCAACTTTCCTGGAAACACTGTGTTGGCTGCATCCCATAAATTTTGGCATATGGTAAATTTTTTTCTAATTCTGTTTAAATATTGCCTAATGGTACTTTGTGATTTTTTTTTCTTGTATTCACATATTCTGTTGCCTACTTTCCAAAATAATAGAAATTTCTACACATCACATTGATTTCTAACTGATGCTTTCAAAATCAGGAAACTTGGTCTTCAAGATTTCCCTCTTGGGGTCGGAGCGATAGTCCAGCGGGTAGAGCGTTTACCTTTGCACGCGCCGGCCACTGCCGGTCCAGGTTCGATCCCTGCCATCCCATATGGTCCCCGAGCACCGCCAGGAATAATTCCTGAGTGCAGAGCCAGGAGAAACCCCTGGGCATTGCCGGTGTGACCCCCAAAAAATTAAATTAAAAATCTTTTTAAAAAATTTCCCTCTTATGAAATTTATTGAGATATAGTGTGGGGTCTAACATAGGGAATCCAAACTTAATCGACCTGTAACCCTATCTGGGTGGGGTGGGGGAAGGAATAACTCAGTTGCCACCTCCAGGAACTGTCTCTTCTTTAAGTGCCCAGATCAGAGATGATTCCTGCTTCTCTGGGTCCTTCTAGTGCGTAGGAAGGAAGGGGGGGGGGGGCGAGATCGGGGGGGGGAAGGAAGGATTTTACCAGTTTTATGAAACCTAGTGTATACTTAATGTTGGTGAATATTTTACGCACACTTTGAAAGAGAGTTTTTGGTTGTTGGGATAGAGATATATAAATATAAAACAGTCCAGTTATTAGAAGCTGCGCTCCTGTATCTTCCCTGCTTAGCTTCTATAAGAGAAGGGCCACAAGCTGTGAAACTTCGGGTGACGCAGTGCCAGGTGGAGAACCAGATCTCTGCCCGCCTCCACCCCAGGCGCACTGCCCGCTGCACTGCCCTCAGCCTGCATCAGCCGCTGATTTAGCAGTGAGAAGACAAGGACAGGAGCTTTCTGGCCAGGCAGGGGACTGCTCCCAAAAAGCAGCTTGGCCTCACCTCCCCATTCTCCTCGCCAAGTTTCTCTGGGACTGCATGCTAACATCCCTCTGGCTTCTTCATCTTCCCCACCCCACCCCCATAAATCTCTTGCACATCTAATTCCATATAGGAGTTCTCTTCTCCATGACACAAACTAATTCACAAGGGTATTAAGATCCCTAACAAAGGTGAATTTGTCTCTTTCCCTTTATTTTGTCAGCTTTGCCTCAGGTACAGGCATATCTTATTTTAGTGTGCTTTGATTTATTGTGCTTTGCAGATACTGCTTTAAATAAAAAAAAAAGAGCACATTTTAACCCTAGGCAACCCTGCATCAAGTCTACAGGCTCCAGTTTTCCAACAGCATGTGCTGATTGCTCTGTGGCACACAGACCTTAAGGTGTATGACGCCGGGATGTAAGACCCATACATGATAGTTGGGACTGTGTGGGGTTTCCAACAGTATTGGGGTCTGTCAGGTTCGCTGGTCACTCTTAGGGCCAACAACCGTCCCCTGCAACCAATGAACACAGAAGCACGACCACCAGTTTTTTGAAAGTCTAAAGCTTTACTTTTTCCAACTTAACTCCACACTAACTTCTACACACACTCTGCCACACCTCACCAGCGGACAGACTCACACTGACTCTTACACACACACATGCACCTGACCCCCTCACTAGCAATGCAAAAATCCAGGACTAGCAAGTAATCCAACACGTGATAACAGACTGCAATAAAGTGTAAATATAACTTTGGGTTTGGGTGGCTTGGGATGGAATCAAGGTTCCATGCAATACACGCAACACATTTGCAACACATGCAAATATGAGTTTCCTTCTAGTATGATTTCTATCACAACTAAGGATAAATAAAATCCAAGAAAATCCAATAAAAAATAAAATTGTTTTATTTAATGTTTATCCTAGGACAGGGTCTAGCTGTGATGACTTTCATCTGTTTTAGTTGTTCTGAAATGTTTTTGACAAATCAGTCGTGATTCACATCAATAGACCCTATATGGAAGGTATCATTTTTTGTGGTTGTTTTTAATGTTAAATATTTATCTTTAGGTTTTAGCAACTAAATATGTGCACTTCTGATTTTTTTACTCAATTTAATTCTTGCTGAACTCTGAATTTGTGAGACTGTTTTCCTCCAATTTTGTAAACTTTCAACATAATTTTGGGGTCCCATTCTCTTCTCTATCTCCCACTCTCCTACCCCACCCCTTTCGTGCCTTTACTCAATGCTTGGGACTCCAACCAAACACAGGAAACTGGTGCTCTGTTCATTATTTCCAGTTTTTTCCTGAGTTCTTCAGATTGGACAATTTCTTTTGTTCTATTTCTGAAGTTCACAGACTTCTATTTCCAGAGTGCTCTGTAAGCCTACTTATTACGGCTAACTGAACTTTTCAGTTTGTGAATTTCCATTTGGTTCTTGTTTATAGCTTTCATTTATTGATTGAGATTCCCCATCTGTTTATTAATCATTTATTTTAAGGCTTGATGATATTTTAGCAGCTTCATTAAAGCCTTGGTTTGCTAATATTACCTTTCTTCCATCTTGAGGTTGATTTATATGAACTGCTTTATCTTTTTAGCTTGGAGCTGCATTTTACTGCTTCTTTGCATCTAATGATATTTTAGTGTTCTTGACATGTGTGTACTATGTGGCAGAGGCTTTGAATTCCATTCTCTTCTCTAAAGAGAATTAATTTTTTTCTAGCAATAGCTCACTTAGCCGGATTCATTTTTTGAAACATGTCTCCAGTGTAGTGGGCAAGAGCTGAAATCTCTCCTTAATTATTTCTGCTTTTAGGGTATTTTCCCCCACCAGCTCCTTGCATCCCCTCATCCATTTGTCTTGTGTATTCAGGGCTAGAAAGGCATTTGAGTGGACTGATTCAGAGATCAACATGTTTCCCCTTGTGGGCTCTTCTCACATTTACCTACTCCAGCATGCCCATATCATCCTCTGAAACTCAAGACCTCCACATTGGGCCAGAGAGATGGACAACTCAGTGGACTGAACATGCACTTTAAAGCAAGAGCTTTAATTGCATCCCTGACACCACACATTATCCCCAGAGCACCACCAAATGTGGCCCCAATACAAAACAAAATAAATAAAAATCATAGTCTTAGGGCCAGAGAGATAGTACAGAACTAAGGCTCTTGCCTTGCATGCAGCAGATCCAGGTTAGATCCCTAGCAACCACACTGGTCCCCTGAAGACCTCTAAAGTGACCCCTAATGTGTGCCCTACCTCACTGCCCTCTTGCCTGGCATGCAGCAGACCCAGGTTAGATCCCCAGCAATCACACTGGTCCCCTGAAGACCTCTAAAGTGACCCCTAATGTTTGCCCTACCTCACTCCTGAAGCAATTAGGAAGGAGTATTCTCAGACTAAATGGCACATTAATCTGAATATCACTCAACACATCTTTCTATTTTCAAGAAACAATTTTCTTCCCAATGTTGTGGCTATTGTTGTATGTTCTGCCCAGAACTGATAACGGTGGTCTCTGTGAGGGGTGGTACAATAAGTGCTATGCTATACAGAACACATTCTAAAGGTACAAGCTATCTAGTACCAAAAACCAAACAAAAATTTTCTTTGAAGTCAAGCATAGTACAGGTGAGCATGGTTAGAAGTTGCATGTTCCACACAGTGTCCTAAATATCCAACTTACTGCCTGCTGCATCAGAGCATCTGGAACCTAGAGTTCACAGAGCACTTTCACCCCATACCAAGTAGAAAAGAGAAAGACAATAAAGCAATTTTTACCATGGGGTGGGGGCAGAAATATGTATCTGCTCCAAGCTGATTATCAAAATACCTTAAAAGTTGCACCATGCAATTACCTACAATGATTATTTCTTGACATCCCGAGGAACAATCAGCCTGAGAACTTTTGAAAGAGTCTCATATGTGGAAGGGCTTTTTATTTTAAATCTCTTTATAACTTTTAATACCCTTGCAGTGATAACAATGGAAAAAAAAGTCTCGAAAGAGACAAAGAAATTCAATAAATACTCAAACACTGAAGCAATCAGAGTAGAGTAGGAGAGGAAGACAGGGGAGGGAAGCCGGCTGGGGGACAAGCGAAGCAACAATATTTCACTGCAACCCCTGATTTACTGTGAGCTGTACATTATCTTAGAAGGAACTGCAAAGAATCCGCACCAGAGAATCTGCCTAAGGACAACAGTAGGCTCTTTTCTTAAAAGAGCTCAGAGCTCTCAAAAGCAAGGAAGTATCTGGAATTTCTAAAATATTCCAAAATGAAAATTCAACATTTATTTTACAGAATTTTTTTTTGCAGTGCCAGGAACCCACAAGCCTGACACATGTTCTGCCCCTGAGCCATATGCATCCTGGCCACTCAGCATTTCTTCTAGAAATCTTGGATTAGGGACCGAAGACCTAGTACAGCAGCTAAGGTACTTGCCTTACATAGGGGCAACATGGTTCAGTCCCGGCACCACATATGGTCCCCAAGCACCAACAGGAGTGACCCAGGAGCCCAGACCAAGGTGTAAGCCATGAGCACTGCAGAATGGCTGCTCTTCCCCTCGCAGAAAAACAAAACCAAAACTTGGATTATTGTTCTCAGGAAGTCTGCATGGGCCAAAGCACTAGCTTGCTATAGTTTGTGATGATTCATGCATTCAAAGTAAAATGTGAGGGCCAGAGCAATAGCCCAGCGGGTAGGGCGTTTGCCTTGCACGCAGCTGGCCTGTGCCAGCCCTGGGTTCAGTCCCCGGCATCCCATATGGTCCCCCGAGCACCACCAGGAGTAATTCCTGAATGCAGAGCCAGGAGTAACCCTGAGCATTGCCGGGTGTGACCCAAAAAAGCAAAAAAAAAAAAAAAAAAAAAAAGCAAAGTAAATGTGAACAATCAAGAGTCTGACATACCATCACTGGGGGAAAGGAAAAAGAACGTCAGAAACAAGGACTAGGGCAGGCCAGGAACTGGTGTGTGGCTTATCTGTGGCTGAAGACTTCTTCCCAAGAGCATGGGTACAGTCCCCGGAGAAGAACTGCGAGCCCTTCACAGGAACGCTGGAGTAGGTACCAAAAACTCCACTGCCAGGCTGAAAAAGGAAACATCCTAATAATAAGTGAAGATACAGTAAAGCTTCTAATTGGAGAATTCAGGTAAGTTTCTAATCACTCGACATAGGGGTCAGTCATCAAGCACTGAGCTCTATTTGAATAAGTGTAACAGGTATCAATTTACCCTGCTCCCAGGTTGCTCTTATGTAGATGGTTATTTCTATAGGTTGTTCCTATGAAGAGCACAAGTCTCAAAACATCATTCGGAACCATCTTCTCTCTGCCCTAATTCGGGAGAGCAGGAGTCCAAGGGCAGAACCCATTTGGTTTCCCTGCAGCCTTGCTGTGAGAACAAGAAATGCCACGTTCAGCTGTCAAGACCCCCTGTAGTGCAGAGGAACCTTGAACCTGGGGTCAGCTGCAGCTCCAGAGGCATTTTGCTGTTTTCTGAATGGATGAACTAACTTAAAACATCCTAATCTGATCATTATTTGTACAGCGTGTTTGCATTCACTCTGTTCCCAATTTAGATTTTGCAGCAGTGCAGTTCTGCACTCACTGAGATTCTGTAGATCACGCTATAGTTTTTCACCTTCAAATAATTCAAGGAATGTTTCAGCGTACATTTTAAATATGAAGAAGCATGTGTGTGAACTGAGAAAACAAAAATACACCACGGATTTTTTTAAAGAACACATACTTAAGTATTTTCAAAGTATGCATATTTTTTTGATTTCAAAAGTGGGAGTTTAAGCTAAGGTCATTTTTCTTTTTTTTTTTAAAGTATGCATATTTTAACGAGAAGAAAGATACATATGAATACAGCTCTTATTTCAACAATAAAAAAAGTTTACAGTTCTGGTTTCAACAATACTTGTATTAGTGTCTAACATATAGTAGGCTTTCTTTAAACATCTCCAAAATACATATGTACATACTACATGCCTACATGCATACAAACATATATATATCACTGTATCACTGTCTTCCCGTTCATCATCGATTTGCTCGAGCGGGCACCAGTAACATCTCCATATGTCCTGTCTCATGCAGGTAGAGCCCAAGGGCACCTGCTTGCTCCGGAACATGACGAGCCTCAAACCATGCCATCAGGTCATGGGAATGAGATCTATAATTGTTACTAGTATCTGGCATATCAAACACAACACGGGTAGCTTGCCAGGCTCGATAGATTAGATAGATAGATAGATAGATAGATAGATAGATAGATAGATAGATAGATAGATAGATAGATAGATAGATAGATAGATAGATAGATAGATAGATAGATAGGTATTTATTTCTATGAAGGGTGCATTAATAAACATCTAAGCCATTTCCCCATTCTTGATAACCATGATCTTTTGAAGAAAAAAAGAAAAGATCTAGCAGAGCTAAGGTTAAACTCAAGTTCCTGCCCACTTGTCCTGTCTCCGTCTCTCTGTCTCCCGTCTCTCTGGTCTCTCTGTCAGAAACAGGAACCCTGCTGTCAGGGGCCTTTGGGGGCCAGCTGAAGTCCTCCATCCTCCTCAGCACCTCAGGACAGCTACACTTCAAGCCTTGCTCTGAATTTAAGGAGGGCACATTTTTGCCTTTTTAGAATTAAAAGGAAAGGCGTAAAGCAGACCGGTCAAAAATATCTTACCATTTGCTCTGCTTAAATATGCCAATATGAGCTTTAAAATAAGATTTCCTAAGAATAGCAGGTGAGTACATTTGTTTTTTATTCTTGATGTATTGAGGGACACCTTTCAAAAAATGAAAGAAACCTTCACTTTTTTTAAAGGGGATATTTACAACGTACTGGATATGTATGAACACACATATCCCTTCCTATCTGACACTGAGGCTTTGGCTATGACAGAAAATTTAATTCGGGAAGCTCTCAAGTTATATGTCATAGCGGGAATGATCCCAGTCCCCCAGGGGCTGACCAGCTTCCTCTGTCCTCTCTGCTCTCCACCACTCTGACACCGCGGGGGCTAGGGTGCTGCAGGGAGCATGGTGCTCCAGAGGCTCCCCTTCCCCACCCCAGCCTCCAGTGCGGGCGGCAGCGTGCAGGGGCAGCATGCAGGCAGCTCACGGCCTGCCCAGCGTCCAAGAAGAGAAAACACACAGGCACATCCCCAGAAAGGGCTTTCTGCAAGCATCTCTTCAGGGAGACATCCCCTCCCCTGCTCAGGGGGCTGTCGCAGGGCCACAGAAGGCACAAAAAGGAGCTTACAAAGGAGGGGCAGGACAATCACTCTGGTGGGGGCTTGACTCAGAGAACTCGGCAGGCTCAGAAAGCATTCTTTAAAATACACACACGGATGACAGTTGACTCCCTGAAAACCAATGGCTGGCAGAGCTCCCGAACAATCATTAGAAAACATGTGGGATTGGGGAGGATTTCATCTCAATTATCACCCTGTTAGATTCCGCACACACGCCAGCTCGCACCATCTATCTTCGATCTGTATCTCCAGTTGCCTCCAAGTGCTGGCGTTTAATGAGTTAAAGTCAAAAGACTGACAATTAAGGTTGTAAGTACAACACTCTCAAGGTATTTGGTAGGCGGTGGAGACTCTCTTTGTGCTTAGTTGGAAGAGCTTGGGGGAGGCTAAGAAAGAAGAGAACGGGTTTCCAAGAGCACGTTAAGCCAAAATAACGCACTTCTCCTGACCATCCTGGGCACTGTCTCAATAATTAGGAGGTGCAATCCCCTTCTGTGGGCTGGCAACGCCAGTGAGGAGTCAAAAGTTAAGCTAGCATACATCAAAAATAATTGACAATGGTTGAGGCTTCATTGTCCGGGAAGCCTGCTCTGGCACTGCAGCCACCAGCCCACCACCCACCTAAAATTATTATTTGAAAAGGATGTCAGAGGATTATAGAGGATCCTTGTGTCTGCTCCAATTAGGGATCAACACTCGCTTGCCTGCTCACAGAGCATTCAGCCCATAATGATGCAAACATACTGACCCCTGCTGGCATTGTGCAGAACTGCAAGCCTTTTCCCTGATGCCAAGTTGACAGCTTCAACTATCATTAACATGTGCCAAGCCAAAGGGGTTGTGCCTCTTGTTTGTTGACGCTAACCACACTGTCTCTGAATCACGGCGCCAATGTAACAATAATTTGCTCACGGAAAATATTACTTCAGGATAGCCCACGACTCCAAGACCATAAAGACAGAGCTTCAAATTTTCTGAATGGAGTTTCTTTTACTATCTTGTTTCAAATATCGGTAACATTGGTGAAGGAAGGTGTTGGAACATTTTTGCACTGAGACCCAATCTTGAGCAGCTTTGTATCTGTGTATTGCCCTGTGACCTAATTAAAAAATAACTACATCTGTTGGTCCTCAGTACTATTTCTTAGGTTCTATATATGCTGACAACAAACTGTAGGAATATTTTCAGAGACATCAAAAGAAACAGAGAAATACACCCAGTCACACCCTCAGGGGTTACTCCTGACTCTGCACTCAGGAATTACTCCTGGCAGCGCGAGGAATCATATGAGATGCCGAGAGGATCAGACCTAGGTTGGTCACACCCAAGGCAAATGCTACCCACTGTGCTATCTCTCTGGCCCCTAAATTCTTAAAGAATAAGTCAAGGCAAAAGCACGCAGCATCCGTTCCCACACCACAAAGCTGCCACAGGCCTTGGGTTAAAACCCACCACCTCAGGACCACCTCAGGACTGAGTGCACAGAACCTAATCTGAAAAGTTCAGTATATGGTCTTTGTGGTTGAAAAAGCCAAGGCCTTCTCTGAGTCAGAGTGGGCAACCTTCCCAGTACCTATACTTACAGAAGCCCTAGTAGCCACACGCAGTTAAATATTTGCTTCCCAGTGCTGCCCCCATTAAATATTCTGGGTTTTCACGGGTATGTGGTCACAAATCTCCATACTCTATAGCCCTGCTATCTAGCAGTAGCACACCAGAGTGGATGGGATGTCATGCAGAAATCAAACAATTTGACTAACAAAAATATTAGTAACATGGAGGTTTAAGCAACAGCAAAGTAAACCTCAAAGATTATGTCCCTATGGTAAGATACAACAATTTTTCATAAACTTTCTTCTAACAGGAATAATTTTTTGATCGATTGCTAGTCATTTGGGTGGTAATAAACAATATAAAATAAATTGTGCCACCCTGCTAAAGAGGGAGGCTTAGAAGGTATTTGGGAAAATGAAAGAGTGGTGGAAGAAGGTAACGGTGGTGATAGGATTGGTGTTGGCATATTGAATGCCTGCAACAAGTCATTGTGAACAACTCTGTAAACCACTGTGTTTAAATAAACAAATAAATACTTTTAAAAAAATAAGAGACAGACATGGGGGCAGAGCTGCTACTCTCCCTGTGCCCAGCCGCTCACGAGGCGCCCAGGGAGAGATAGCAGGTTCAGCCCCTAGCCCACCACCACAGTAGAGCCCAAGCAAACCAGATGACCCCCCTCCGCGAGGGCCTCCATTTTCCACATCGGACTTCCCTCTGTCAGAACTCCGCCCAGCAGACCAGCCTATCAGCAGCCAGGCTCATGCGGTTCATCAATAAATGCTGGACTTAGAGTTGCCTACAAGAGTATGCTACAACGGCGGAGCCTAGCAAGCTACCCGTGTTGTAGGTGAATATATGCCAAATACCAGTAATAATTATAGACCTCATTCCAGAATGGATGAGGCTCTTTATTTTCTTGGAGCAAGTAGTGCCCTTGAGCTCTACTAGCATGAGACAGGACATATGGAGATGTTACTGGGGCCCGCTCAAGCAAGGCGATGATGAATGGGAAGGCAGTGATTTTTAAAAAATAAAGGTCAAGATGAAAACCCTTTCCTACCACACTGTTCCAGCTAAGGAGGTAGAACAATGCCCGACCAATCGAGTCAAGAAGAGATGAGTTGTGGGCTACCCTGAAACGGCACTAGAGTTCTGAGAATCCTGCTCTGTACCAGTGGTTAAAAAAGAGAATGTTCTGTGAGCCTGTTCATAGAACAATCAATCTCAATGTCAGCATAGTAGACCTGGTCTTAAAGTTCTCCAGTCATGCCTTGTTGCTGGTATCCACACACTGCAAGTCAGTATGGAGGCTCAGCAATGATCCAGTATCAGTAGTCTCTGTGTATATAGATATTTACCTGGGATCCTATCCGACTGGTACATTTTGTTTATTCTCATTCAGTGGTCCTTTTAATAGTACAGCCATTCTCTTCAAATGGAGAAAAAAAAACTTCATGTGATGCAGAGTGAATTAAGTAACTCATAATGAACTGATTATGTGAACAATGTCATCCATCCTAGTTTCATACTTGTAGAGAGAAATAAGAGTCAAATTTATAATTATGCAAGTTGAGCTCTAGAAAAACAGATTGATCCTTTGATTCACTAACCTATTCCCAATGGAGCCTATATGCTAGCTAGTTTACTAAATATTTTGAATTTGAGAACTATAAATAATAACAGCCTCCAGGAGCTAGGATGTGATACTATGGAGAACATGCCAGTTACGTGTGTGTGTATGTGTATCTGTGTGTGTGAGTGCTAGGTTCCATCTACAGCATCACTGAGATAAATAAATTTAATTTCAATAAATAATACTTAGCTTTTACCATGATTTTTATTTTCCAAAATCATCAATTTCCAAAATATTAAGCAAATTACTTAATTTCTCCAAAATCAGATTTGCTGATTTCTTTAACTATAAAATAAAATAATTATAGCTACCACCTCACTAAAATGACATTGTGTAAGAAATACCTTATAAATTTAAAACTATCATGAAATTGCATTCTAAGTATTACTGTGTACATATTAAAACTCTTAAATAAATGTTTCATTCTTAATCAAGAAAAACTTCAAGGTAAAAAATTAGAAACATAAGGAAGAACATTGGTTCATAAGAGTACTAGGATATGAACCTAGCATCAATACACAGCCTTCAATGAGAAAACAAAGCTAACAGGATTTGTTAAAGGAGAAAAATTATTTCAAAAAGAGTGCCATGGTTTATTATGATAAATAGTCTTACATACGAACAAGGACACACAGGAATGGGGAAGAGAAAATGACCACTTCAACAGGGCAGGACAACTAAATCTCCCTACATGTTTAGCAAGGAATTACTCTGGGATTATCGCCGGAGGTCATGAGAAGGTGGCTGAGCCCCGAGATGACCATCTAAGGGTCTTCTTCAACACTATCTGCGCACTGATATTCGTCACAGCTCTATTCTAGCCAGAATATGTAAATAATCTGAATGCTGAGAACAGAAGACTAGCTAAAGAAACTATGGTACATCTACACAATGGGGAATGCTATACAGCTGTCAGAAAAACGAAGTCATGAAATTTACCTGCAAATGGTTGGACAGTGAGATTACCATGCTGAGTGAAAGTAGTCAGAAGGTCCGACAGATATAGAATGACTGAATTCATTAGGATAAAATATACTAGTGTTCTACTAATTGTGGGAAATGGTAATACCACACTAAAACTGAGCACTGGTTGTACACAAAGGGATTAATCATTACCCTAAATATCTGTAAGACAAGCCACAATGTGTAAGAGAGAGAGAGAGAAAGAGAGAAAGAGAGAGAGAGAGAGGGAGAGAGAAAAGTGCCTGCCTGCTATAGAGCAGTTTGGGAGAGGGAAGGAATTTGGAAACATTGGTGGTGGGAATAGGGCACTGGTGGAGAAATGGGTGCTAGAATAATGTATGACTAAAACCCAATCATTAACATCTTTTAATTGTTTATCACCCAGTAGTATAGTAAAAAAAAAATAAAAAAAAAAGGTCATTCTTCAGCCACTCCAGCTCCTATCTGTCCCAGAAACAAAGCAGCTAATAGAAGACATTGAACCACTTCCCACAAAACATATAGCTCAGTAGAAAATATCAGCCCAAATACTTTCTTAGATTATGAGGGGAAAAACATACAGGCTTGAAGTCAAAACTAAATATTTCTGGGAGACTCTGTAGTGGGGGAGGTTGGGAAGAGGAGGAAGAAGAGAGGAGGGAGGAGGGGAGGAGGAGGAGGAGGAAAAAAAAAACCGGCTCAGCATGCAGGTCTCACTGTGGTATCTTCTCAAGGAAGAGACCCCAAGCACCCCACTATTTCAAGTGTCCCACCTTTGAGCTCTTCCAAAATTTGTCTTGGGGTTTCTCACAGTTGTGTTTGTTAAGGGACTCAGTGGGGATGTGAAAGTTAGAGCAGGGCAGTTCCAGAATTATTTTTCAAGAAATTTGTTTGGGAGGCTGGAATGAAATAGTACAGAGGAGGGCATTTACCTTACGCATAGCAAGACTAGGTTTACCTCGGCATCCCATATGGTTTTCTGAATACCACCAGGAGTAATTCCTGAGCACAGAGCCCAGAAACCCTTGAGTATCACCAGGTCTTGAGCAAAAAAAAATTAAGATTTTGTCTAGGGGACCAGAGAGATAGTACAATGGGTAGGGAGCTTACCTTGCATGTGACCAGCAGATTCAATTCCTATGGTCTCAGGTCTGTCCAGAGTGATTCCTAAGTGCAGAGCCAGAAGTAACACCAGGGGTTACTTTGGGCATTTTGGGCACTGCCAAGGTGGCCCAAAGAATAAAACAAAAAAACAACAATAACAAAGATTTGGTTACGTTCGATTTCTGTTATTAGAAACAAAAAAACATGCGTGCTGACACAAATGACTGAAAATCTGGTGCTATTCAATTTTTTTTGCTTTTTTTTTGGATCACACCGGTGATGCTCAGGAGTTTCTCCTGGCTCACCACTCAGGAAGTACTCCCAGCAGTGCTAGGGGACCATATGAGATGCGGGGATCGAACCGGATTCAGCATGAGCGGCCGTGCAAGGCAAATGCCCTACCCGCTGGGCTGTTGCTCCGGCCGCTACTCAATTTTAGAGATAAGTATCTAGTCAAGCATTTTTCTGTGTTGGTCTCTCATGTTCTACTTTAACTAGGCGCTTACTATCTAAACAATGAAAATTTACCTATCCAAGCATGTTCAAAGTTAGAAATACCTGCCCTCAGGTGGTGCAGATGTGGCTACCGTGCCTGGCTGCATTGGCAGGTGAAACAGAGAGATAGGCTTGTCTACACCCTCAGGGCTCTGCTCTGTGGGCCCTGGATAGTGGGTGGTCTGACTTATAGGAAAAGACTGGGTCCCCCTGAGATGAACCCAGAGCCATGGCAGAGCCTGGCAAACTACCCAGTTCATTCCGCATGCCAAAAGCAGTAACACAAATCCATTGGACAAGGCCAAATCAGATGCACAGCTGCACTGCACAGCCTGTGGGCAGCCTATGAGACTCTGAGTCGGCTAGTCCCAGCAAAGACCAACATAGCTCCTAGGGTGAAACAGTCATGTGGGGGGAAGCCACGCTGGCCAGAATTGGGAGCAGGATTGGCTCCCTCCTCTCTCACATCAATAAAATTTAGGTAGCTATGGGCTCCCAAGCCTCTGCAATAGATGGGCAGACAAGGGCAGACCAGGCGCACAGATGCTGACAACTGCAGCCATACAAAAGGCTTGAATAACTACGTAGGCTAGGACCAGGTCCTTCCCAGGATCTTTCACATCTGTACACCATAATGATATTGTAGCTCTTGTAACAAAACTGGGGAGTTGATAGGGAATGAGGAGCGATAATGTCACTAGAACTCACTACTGAATGAATATTTACCTCACAAACCGCAAGGCAGAGTCACAAGGTGTAGGAAGAGAGAGAGAAAATACAGAGACAGAAATAGAGATAGAAAGAAAGATGCAGAGACTCAGGCGCATGGGGTGAGCTACCATCTGGCTCTCCCTAGCTCAGTTGACCAAAAGGGCTCCGAGGAGGCAGATGGGAGTTTTGAAGTGGACCCATCACTCTGTAGGACGCGGAAGCAGTTGGATGAAACTCACTCACCATAATAGCCTCCATTGTCACTGTCAGACCCAAAAGCTTATCAGAACACACAAGAGAGATACTTATCTCAAGACCAGCTAGGCACCAAGTTGAGCCAGGTAAGGCGACTTTCAGAGCAGGAAGTAACCAGGTGTTTCTGGAGATGGAGCTGGGGTCCCCATTCCCCTCTGACCCCGTGCCACAGACCTAGTGGTTTTCGCCCAAGAACTGCGTCAGGGCTTTTTGGCCATGGCCCTGAGATCTCACGCATGGGAGAGAGCTGCCATCCAGCTCTCCCCTAGCTCAGCTGACCATGAGGCTCCAGGGAGGCAAGATGGGTTTAGGGTGAGCCCATCACCTCTGGAGGGTGAGACACCACGGAAGCAACCAGCTGAGACTGCTCACTATAACAATACCAGTGGTGATCTGGACCTGGAACATCAAACTAGTGGAACCAATCTGCTCTAGAATATAATACAATCTGTGTAGCAGAAAAGCAAGAAGGAGAGAGAGAGAAAAAGAAAGAGATAAAGAACCTGTCATGGAGCGCAGGCTGGGGAAGGGGAGGGAGGCAGGGTGGTGAGAGATGGAGCAGGAGTGAAGGGATAGGTGTTGGAACACTGTATGAGCATGACATCTTGTAATTGTATATCTATTGGTGGGTATCAAAATAATATTTTTAAAAAAAAAATAGAAGTGGAATTAGGGTGGAATCTCTCTGCTATTTAAATGTGTCCCAGACACCTCATAGCTGCCATAAAATAATTCTAATATTAAGAAAAGTATTCTGAGTATAGTTTTTACTCTTTGTGAACTCAGTATGTTATATATATATATGTATATATATATGCTTTTATATATATATATATATATGGATATAATGTCAGGGAACACAGGCGGCTCAACCTTTGACTCATTTCAGACAAACCCAATGAGAGCCCTATGCTGATGTTGTGTAAACACAGTGATCTTAGCACCTTGCCAAATATATCACTGTCTTTGTTTCAATATCTAGTTGCTTTCGAACAGGCACCAGTAGCGTAGTATTTAAAAATAATGTTAGAGGCTGGAGCTATAGTCCTGCAGGTAGGGCATTTGCCTTGCATGCGACCAGCCCTGATTCAATTCAACATCCATATGGTCCTGAGCATCTCCAGGAGTAATTCCTGGAGTGCAGAGCCAGGAGTAACAGCTGAGTAATGCAGGTACCCAAAAGGAAAAAAAATTGAGTTAGTCAAAGATCAGAAAGGTGTTGACTCAAAGACAGGACACTGCCATGAAAACAAGTTCCTCCTTGGTGTTGGAATATTGTAAAAACTGTACTGTGAACAACATTGGCAAACCACAGTATCTAAATAAAGTTTAAAAAAATTTTAAGATTCTCTTTGGCTAAAATCCAGAATGACCATGGAGGTACTCCCACTGATTCATGCTCCTGCTACAGGAGAAATTCTTTTCTTTCTAAGAAGCTAATGACAGATTTCTCAGGCTCTCACACAAGTCTTCAACACATTATACTCGCGGAAGAGGTGAATTGACAATTACTTTTAAAAATGGTGAGAGAGAGGCTCTAACGGCGGGGGGCGGACAGCCCGCCCGGGCGCGAAGGACCGGGCGGGGGGCGGCCTACACGGGGTCAGGGAAGCGCGGTGAGACTCGCCCATCCTAGCCACGTTTTCCTTTATGGGGATGCTGGGGAAACTGCCTCCACGACCGATTAACAAACCGCGGTTCGAGCCCGGTCGCTAAGGCGCTTGCGACCGCTTCATTAAAATAGTGACGGTGTATTTTAATGCACTGCATTCCGAGGCAGGAAGTTTGGCGGGAGGGAGATAAAGAGAGGAGAGAAGTGACATGCAGAACCACCAAGTAGTGAGGTGTGGGAGGGGAGGGAGGGGGGCTTGGTGTGGGAGATAGGTTTGGATGGAGGGATGGAGTGTTGGAATACAGAACCAAAACACCGGCTCTTTCGTGTATATAAATGGTGTAATAATATTGGGGGGGAATAAATAAAATAAAAAATTAAATCAAAATAAATAAATAAATAAATAAACATGTTGTTGGGGGGAGGGAGGAAGGAAGCAGGGGACTTAGTATGGGACATGTGCACTGGTGGAGGGGATGGGTGTTGGGCACTTTATAGCTGAGAGCGCAATCATGAACAGTTTTGTAATTGTATATTTCACAGTGGTATAGTAAAATTTAAAAAATAGATAGATAAATAAATGACATGTTTACTGTTATTGGGAAAATTAAGAGACTCTTTTAAATCATTACATCTTGTCTCTTGCAAAGTACACCAAGAAATCGTAAGATGTACTACAGATAAATGCGAGAATCTATGTTTCATAGTTATCACTCATTGTTCATAGCCAAAAGTTGTGTCAAAAGTTTGTGATGTATCTTTGACAAGGCAAAGAGTTCTGCTGCTAATTGCATTCCTGTATGTATCTCATCACTAGACCTTTTTTAAAAATAGTCATTTGCCTTTATTTGAAATATTTCTAAACGCTTTTCCTTTAAATTTCTCTTTGTAGATATTTTTAATATGCTTTTCTAAAGAGAGAAACTTGATAAATCCCAGTGAATTGGAGATGTCTCATTATAAACATTTAAAGGAGGAGAAGCACCCAGCTTCTGGAAAAAATAAATTAATTTGAATTCCTGAAAAAGCCGTACAATAATAGCCTATTGTAGCAGTAAGAATGGCAGCAGTAGACACATAATCAGAGCACCCTCTGACAAGGTGCTCACTGCCACGCGTGCATTCAGATGACCACACAGCTGAATAGGATGGGGGCTGAGGTGGGGAGAAAGAAGCTGTTTATGATCGGAAACCACACCTATAATATGAAGGGTTAAAATTATTTCTTTTAAGTACAAGGTACATTATGTGGTAGGAACTTGGGTGAAATGGGGTGGGGAAAGATTGGTGGTCTCACTCTCACAACATAAAGCATTTAATTTTTAATTGATGGCGAGAACACTGATTATGTTGCTAGTACATACCTAATAGTGAATACAAAAGTTACCGCAAGAGTGCTGACACATTTCCCAAGCAGGTACCATAAAGACTCTCCTAGCTCCTTTTTGTTTATTTTAAGCCACAGAGTCTCAAGAATCATTCATCTATGAATCAAACTGTTTCCTTAAACCTTTACATACATAGATAAAAGATGATGTCGTTCGTATTTTTATTAGTATCATCTAGCCAGGAGCCTACAATTATACATTAAGTAAAGATTTTCCATTCAACATAATTAGCTTCAGTTCATCTCTGTTCACTCACTCACACACACACACACACACACACACACAACAGTTACTTTCATAGTTGACCACACGGATACAAATTTACTTCCGCAGGACTTCCAAGGTAATTTGCCTTCCACTTTGGACATTACTCCAGTTTGTTTAGTAATAGTTTCTTATAGTTAGTTGTGTATTTTTGGACAAATATCCCAAGTGCATATATCCTAGCCTCAGCTAGAAAGTAAAAACTTGAAAGCAAAGGAACAAAGTTCAAAGAAAAAAATATGCAGAATTGTTTTAAATCAAGTTCAAGTTCTACTACCTTTATTTTCTATTAACCTGACAATAGACTGTGATCTTCCTATTCCATAAATTCTATTGATAAATCACTGAAAATGGTAGGTGTATACAGCTGCAGGACTGGATAATTAGATAATAAGTAGAAATCTATTATGTAATACTAAATGACTAGAACTCATGAACACATTAAATAGTTATTGTTATTAGATGCCTCAAGCTTAGCATATTTTTTTTTTAATTCCTTTCTTTAAACACATATGCTCATCTGTTATAGTGGGCCCCCTAATACAGGTCAACAAATAAGATCTAGTATTACTTATTGTTGTTTTTCCAATATTATTACTAGCAGAATAAGTCTGATGAACATAGAGTTAGTACTAAGATCATTATTTGATTGCAAGCAAGTCAGGCGATGCTCTTTTGTTTTGAAATCTCTAGTGTGCTAAGGGTAAATCAGGGTAATTAAATTGTATCACTTATAGAAACTGAGTAAACAGTGGAGTCATAAGGTGTTGGTTTCTGGGTAAAGAAAAGAGTTCCTAGGAGCGACTTTAGCGTTTAGGGTTTCAGGCTGGACACCACCGGATGGATGGCTGCGTGCAGGCGACCGCTATGCAGTGCCTCTCACCATTCACACTAAACGCCAGTGGGCTCTTTCTAACTCCTGAGACACAGCAGGGATGAGACACATGTGATCTGTCCCCACCAATCACTGTTGTGCTTTCGTACATGGAGCTCACAATGAAGTAAAAATCCACACTTTTATTTTCCTTGCAGCTTTATTCACAATAGTCAGAACCTGACTTAGCGCAGTATGCCAGAGCCTATGACTGGACTAAAGAAACTGTGGTATATCACACAATGGAATACTAACACGGCTGTTAAGCGAAAAATGAAGTTGTGGAAATTTGCCTATAAGTGGATGGACATGGAAAGGATCATGTTGAGTAAAAATTAGTCATAAAGGGAAAGAGGGAAGAGACATAGAATGAACTGAAAGAATGTTGCATGACATAAGTATGTCAGGTGGTCTTACCAAAAGTGGAAGTAGTGCAAGCGTGAGTCAGAGGTTAGGTAAGACAGAGAGGGACATGTGTAAATAAATGTCGAAAGGGCTAATACCAACATAGAACTGAGCATTAAATAAAGGCCTAAAATGCACATGATGTAGCTTCAAAGTGTATGTAGTGCAACCCACAAGTGTATGAGAAGAAAGGGAGAGAGAGGGAAAGAAGAAAAGAGATAAAGAACCTGCCATATAAAGGCAGCTAGTGAGGGGAGGAATTGCAGGGACATTGGGGGGTAGGAAACAGGCACTGATGGGAGGGCAGGTGCTGGAACACTATGCGACTAAAACCTCCAAAAGCATGAATTCGTGTAGTAATTGTATCGCGGTGGTATAATAAAATGTTTAATTAAAAAAAGAAAAACAAAAAAGTGCCTGCAGGAGTCCAGAATTTTGAGGAGAAACCAGAGTTCAGCGCTAAAGGACAGCAGAACCTGTTGAACTGATGTAGATGGCACTATAGAAACAATGAGGCGTATTATTAGCTGTGGTGAGAAGGTGATACTGCGCCTAGTTTCCATCTGATGAATTGAAAAAATTCCTTAAGTTTCAGATCTGCATGTGGAGGAAGTTTCCAACAAGAGAGAACAGGGTAATTCTGAGAATGCAAGCCTCAGACAAACACTTTCTATTCACATTTATTTCAGACAGACTAAGCATTTCACAAGAAGAGCTGCTTATTTTACTCCTTTTGGCCTCCTGGACTAGGCTCAGCTAGCTGGGAACCACAAGGAAACATCAAGTCTTCTCCAGCCTAAAGCAACGCGAAGTTTTACTGAGCCTTTCCCGTTCTACTCAGATCTTGCGTTCCTAAGAACAAACTTATGTTCAGATACTTTCTAAATTTATAGTCTCCAAAAATATGGATGAGTAGAATCAAATGGCAAATTCTAAACACCTGTTGCAAATAAGTAAACTTTTAGCAAAGTTTCCCTGGACATACTGGTGTGCGAGATCCAACCACGGCTGGGAACTGAAGGGCAGCATTTGCAGAACTACAGACTTCCGAGGACGGTCGACGAGCCTTCCTGGGGAATGAAGGACCTGGAAGAAGGATACGATCAGCTCATTGTTGTATTATTTTCTCCCAATACTTCCAAGGGTTTTTTATTTGGAAAGGAATTTCAAAAAGAAGAAAGCGTATTTAATCTTTTAAAACACAAGAAAATGAGGGGCTGGAGGCGATAGTCCCGGCTGGTAGGACGTTGCCTTGCCGCAGCCTACCCAGAGTTGATCCTCAGCATCCCATATGGTCCCCTAGAGCACCGCCAGGAGTAATTCTTGAGTGCTGAGCCAAGTGGAGCCCCTAGATTTACCAGGTGTGACCCAAAAAGGAAAAAAAGCAAAGAAAATGTGAGAAATTTTGTTTCAAGACTATCCTAGATTACAGACTTTGTTTTTAATAGTTCACTTTCTCCCTTCCTCGTGAGGCTGCTTTGGGGGTTACTGGTAGGGCTGTGGCGCTGGAGATGGTCACCAGGCCTGAGAGCAATGCCATGGGGCCCAGAGCACATGAGGCATGGGGCGGGCATGCTGAGCACTACTGGGACATAGGCGGGCACTTGACCATGAGAGGGGACATCCCCAGGCTCCCTTTTGACCTTAAATAGGGGATGAATTTTTCTTTTAATTTTAAAAGTCTTTAATTGATAACTAATTTTTCAAGCCTTACACACACAAATACACAAACACAAAGGAAGTACTGAACAGAGAAGTAGAAGTCATCACCATACCAGAGCAAAGAAAGGCGAGAGAAGAAATGAGGTGTAGCAAGAAAGCTTTCTTGGGCTGGGTGACTATTAGCTCAGCGGGTAGGGCATTTGCCTTGCCTTGTGAGGTTCGATCCCGGCATCCCGGCCATTTGAGCACTGCCAAGGAGTGATTCCTGAGTGCAGAGGCAGGAGTAACCCCTAGGCATCGCGGGTGTGACACAAAAATAAAAATTTAAAAAGAAAAACTTTCTTTCTTTCTTTCTTTCTTTCTTTCTTTCTTTCTTTCTTTCTTTCTTTCTTTCTTTCTTTTCTTTCTTTCTTTCTTTCTTTCTTTCTTTCTTTCTTTCTTTCTGTCTGTCTGTCTGTCTGTCTGTCTGTCTGTCTGTCTGTCTTTCTTTCTTTTCTTTCTTTCTTTCTCCCTTCCTTCCCTTCTTTTCTTTCTTTCTTTCTTTCTTCCTTTCTTTCTTTCTTTCTTTCCTTCTTTCTTCCTTTCTTTCTTTCTTTTCTTTCTTTCTTTTCTTCCCTTTCTTTTTTGGCACAAAAATGTTTTTTATTGAATCACAACAAATTCTTTCATTCTGATTGTGTTACAGTTATACTATTTTTTTCAAATTTTAATACACCATTTAGACATACAATTACCAAGATGCTCATGTAGAGTTTTGGTTCTACAGTGTTCCAACGCCCATCCCTCCACAACCCCATCTAACATCACCAAAGTCCCCAATATTCTTTCTTTCTTTCTTTCTTTCTTTCTTTCTTTCTTTCTTTCTTTTCTTACTTTCTCTTCTTTCTTTCTTTCTTTCTTTTCTTTCTTTCTTTCTTTCTTCTTTTCTTTCTTTCTCTCTTTCTCTTTCTTTTCTTTCTTTCTCTCTCACTTTCTTGCTTTTATGCTTGCTTTGTTTTTAGCTAAAATTTGATCATTCCATAATTTGAATAACACTAAGAATTTTTAGAAACCTCTAGTAGTTAGTATGAATTCTCATCCTTCTTAAAGTCCTGGCAACCCCACTATAGTCTGGGCCTTTGGTCTTTCTGTTCAGGCACTGATATTAATTCCACCATTTGTTCCTCCACCCAAACTCATTCCTTCCTCTCAAGTCTAAGCCCAAATAACAGTTAGCTGGCCCCCTCTCCAGATTATAAAACCCATTTCCCTGATGAAAGCCCCTGCACCAAAGTTTTTCCTCTTTGTTCTATTCTCTTTATGCTATGGCTAACCCCCTGCCAAACCTCTCCTCATCCACCCAGCTGGTGGCCACC
>JAJIBD010035437.1:0-27961 GCA_021461705.1 Cryptotis parvus
CTACCATAAGTCAGACATGCACTAAATCAGGTCCTGTAGATCCTCCTACTTTGTTCATTTTTCGAAATTCTTTTGGCTAATTGTTTTCTAATATTTTTGGCTTCGCGATCAATTTTAAAATCTACTGTAATTTCTCCTTTTCAGTTTGATTGAGTTGCCAACTGAAATTATAGTAAACTTATAGCTGATCGAAAGAAAACTAGCATCAGATAAATAATTTTTCCAATATACACTAACACTTACTCCATTTATTTAGGTGTTTTAGCAGTACTCCCTAACAACAATTTATAATTCTTTAGTATACCTATCTTGCGAATGGTTGATATTCATCTTTAAATAGTTCATAGCACAACTGATGCTAGAGTAAATAATATTCCTTTGTTTCCATTCTTTTGCTGGAATATGGGGAGAAACTAGTTTATACCTATTAGAGCTGTAAACATTGCCAAAATCATTTTCATCCATTGAGTTTATGTTGTTGAGTTGCAATTCCTTCGGAATGTTTTACATATGGATATATGTATGTACAAAAGCTAGATTTAAAACCAACCTTTATAACTTTTCTACTTGTATTTTACATTTATCCACTAACAGAATCTAGATTATGGTGTACAGGACAGAGCACGATAAATGAAAACCTATACAAAGTGAACAGGATGTATGTAGGAACCCGGGGTGTGAGCAGTATCGAGCACATGATGGACCCCCCAAGACTTGCAGTTCACAATAAGTGAGCCCCAGGAAACCCAAAGTGAACAGGGCAGGAGCCTCAGAGCCATGTACCTGTTGTACAGTAGAGCGAGCCTTTCCTCACACACAAGGGGTGAAGCCCGCACAGGCGCCAGGCTGGCTGACGGTACGTGTTCTCCCATCCCAGCTTATGGGGGAGTGCTCCGGGATTTTACTGCTAAGTAAAATTAGAGAGTTTTACTTATCATGCCCTTTATCCTACTGAGAGGAGTCCCTTCTTGCTTAGTTTACTCAGTTTCTTTCCCCTAGTCTCAAAAAGCATTAGATTTTTTGGGTACTTTATCAGTATAGTGGGAAATAATCATAAAGATTATTTTCTCCTTTTTCCTCTGTTAATATGGCAAACTGATGTAGAAATGCCGGCCTGGGATAAATGTCACTTGGTCATTGAGTTATTATTCATTTTATACATTGTTGAATTTTATCTGCTAAGAGATTTATTTAATTCTCTTATGATAGAAATAGGTTTATAATTGTTTTTCTCTTGTACTGCCTTTGGTTTTGTTTTAGAACAAGAGTTATCTCGACCTTACAAAAAATAAGTTTAGAACTGTCCTCCCTTATTTCCTGAAAGAATTATATGTAAACTTGGTGTTAAGCCTTCCTAAAATATCTTATAAACTCTGACAATCAAACCACATGGACCCAGAGTTTTCTTTATGAGAAGGAAATTTTAGTGATGAATTTAATTACTTTATAAGCCTGGGCTATTCAGATTTTCTATTTATTGATTAAGTGTTGTGAAGTTGCATTCTTTCAGTGATTCATTTAATTTGATCTGAGTTGTTAAATCTATTGCCATAAATTCCTTCACAATTTCCCATACCTTTAATGTCGAGAGAACCTAGTCCCTATCCTGGTTTTCATTCCCAATATGGTATGTTCTTTAAAAGATTAATTTTAGGGTTCAGAGAGAGAGAGTAGAGCCAGTTTGGTGCTTACTTTGCAACTGGCCAACCTGGTTTCCAATCCTAGCACCCCATAAATTAATTTTATAATTTTATTAATATCTACGAACAATGTTCAGACTTCTTCCTTAAGACCCTGAATGAACGGTTTGAGGCTCTTCGTATTCCTGAAGCAACCAGATACCATTGGGCTACACTGGCACGTGATAGGGTCAAATATGAAATGTTTACTGGCGCCGCTTGAGGAAATCGATGAACAACGGGATGTCAAGTGATCAATGATTAAGTGATCTACAAACAAGTGTAGTTCTACTAATTACCGCTACTATTATATTTTCTGTTGTAATGGTTTTCAGTTTATTTTATTCTTGCCAAGTTTTGTCTAGTCACTTTGTAGTTATTTTGTTCATCCCTAGCTCAGAGTCCCAAACTTATTTAGCTTACCGTCCTTTTTTTCAGAAAAAAAAAAAAGTAGCAACTTGGCAGCCCCTGGAAATATTTTTTTAAATATTTTATTATACCACCATGAGATATCACTGTATCACTGTCTTCCCGTTCATCATCAATTTTTATGACCAAGAGATATACAATTACAAATATGTTCATGTTTGGTTTTGGTCATACAGTGTTCCAGCACCCATTGGTGGTGGGAAATGGGCACTGGTGGAGGGATGGGTGCTAGGAACCCTGGAAATCTAACTTCCTTAAGTGAACGTTGGAAAACACCCCTCTCTCCTCAATCCCCCAAGAGGCTACTACCACCTCCTTACGCTGCTCCAGCACCTCCAGGGCAGTAGTGATCACTCTCGGGAACACCCATCTAGCTTTCGTAATAAATTCAGATACTGTAACACTTCTTCTTTCCTAATATAAACATTTAAAATTACCAACTTTCCTGGAAACACTGTGTTGGCTGCATCCCATAAATTTTGGCATATGGTAAATTTTTTTCTAATTCTGTTTAAATATTGCCTAATGGTACTTTGTGATTTTTTTTCTTTGTATTCACATATTCTGTTGCCTACTTTCCAAAATAATAGAAATTTCTACACATCACATTGATTTCTAACTGATGCTTTCAAAATCAGGAAACTTGGTCTTCAAGATTTCCCCTCTTGGGGTCGGAGCGATAGTCCAGCCGGGTAGAGCGCTATTTTTGCACCTTGCGGCCGGCCACTGCCGGTCCAGGTTCGATCCCTGCCATCCCATATGGGTCCCCCCAGCACCGCCAGGAATAATTCCTGAGTGCAGAGCCAGGAGAAACCCCTGGGCATTGCCGGTGTGACCCCCCAAAAAATTAAATTAAAAATCTTTTTTAAAAAAGTTCCCTCTTATGAAATTTATTGAGATATAGTGTGGGGTCTAACACAGGGAATCCAAACTTAATCGACCTGTAACCCTATCTGGGTGGGGTGGGGGAAAGAATAACTCAGCTGCCACCTCCAGGAACTGTCTCTTCTTTAAGTGCCCAGATCAGAGATGATTCCTGCTTCTCTGGGTCCTTCTAGTGCGTAGGAAGGAAGAGGGGGGGCGAGATCGGGGGGGGGAAGGAAGGATTTTACCAGTTTTATGAAACCTAGTGTATACTTAATGTTGGTGAATATTTTACGTACACTTTGAAAGAGAGATTTTTGGTTGTTGGGATAGAGATATATAAATATAAAACAGTCCAGTTATTAGAAGCTGCGCTCCTGTATCTTCCCTGCTTAGCTTCTATAAGAGAAGGGCCACAAGCTGTGAAACTTCAGGTGACGCAGTGCCAGGTGGGAGAGAACCAGATCTCTGCCCGCTCCACCCCAGGCGCACTGCCCGCTGCACTGCCCTCAGCCTGCATCAGCCGCTGATTTAGCAGTGAGAAGACAAGGACAGGAGCTTTCTGGCCAGGCAGGGGACTGCTCCCCAAAAGCAGCTTGGCCTCACCTCCCCATTCTCCTCGCCAAGTTTCTCTGGGACCTGCATGCTAACATCCCTCTGGCTTCTTCATCTTCCCCACCCCCCCACCCCATAAATCTCTTGCACATCTAATTCCATATAGAAGTTCTCTTCTCCATGACACAAACTAATTCACAAGGGTATTAAGATCCCTAACAAAGGTGAATTTGTCTCTTTCCCCTTTTATTTTGTCAGCTTTGCCTCAGGTACAGGCATATCTTATTTTAGTGTGCTTTGATTTATTGTGCTTTGCAGATACATGCTTTAAATAAAAAAAAAAAGCACATTTTAACCCTAGGCAACCCTGCATCAAGTCTACAGGCTCCAGTTTTCCAACAGCATGTACTTGATTGCTCTGTGGCACACAGACCTTAAGGTGTATGACGCGGGATGTAAGACCCATACATGTGTTGGGACTGTGTGGGGTTTCCAACAGTATTGGGGTCTGTCAGGTTCGCTGGTCACTCTTGGGGCCAACAACCGTCCCTGCAAACCAATGAACACAGAAGCACGACCACCAGTTTTTTTTGAAAGTCTAAAGCTTTACTTTTCCAACTTAACTCCACACTAACTTCTACACACACTCTGCCACACCTCACCAGCGGACAGACTCACACTGACTCTTACACACACACATGCACCTGACCCCCTCACTAGCAATGCAAAATCCAGGACTAGCAAGTAATCCAACACGTGATAACAGACTGCAATAAAGTGTAAATATAACTTTGGGTTTGGGTGGCTTGGGATGGAATCAAGGTTCCATGCAATTACCGCAACACATTTGCAACACATGCAAATATGAGTTTCCTTCTAGTATGATTTCTATCACAACTAAGGATAAATAAAATCCAAGAAAATCCAATAAAAATAAAATTGTTTTATTTAATGTTTATCCTAGGACAGGGTCTAGCTGTGATGACTTTCATCTGTTTTAGTTGTTCTGAAATGTTTTTTTGACAAATCAGTCGTGATTCACATCAATAGACCCTATATGGAAGGTATCATTTTTGTAGTTGTTTTTAATGTTAAATATTTATCTTTAGGTTTTAGCAACTAAATATGTGCACTTCTGATTTTTTTACTCAATTTAATTCTTGCTGAACTCTGAATTTGTGAGACTGTTTTTCCTCCAATTTTTGTAAACTTTCAACATAATTTTGGGGTCCCATTCTCTTTCTCTATCTCCCACTCTCCTACCCCACCCCTTTCGTGCCTTTACTCAATGCTTGGGACTCCAACCAACACGCGAAACTGGTGCTCTGTTCATTATTTCCAGTTTTTTCCTGAGTTCTTCGGATTGGACAATTTCTTTTTTGTTCTATTTCTGAAGTTCACAGACTTCTATTTCCAGAGTGCTCTGTGAGCCTACTTATTACGGCTAACTGAACTTTTCAGTTTGTGAATTTCCATTTGGTTCTTGTTTATAGCTTTTCATTTATTGATTGAGATTCCCCATCTGTTTATTAATCATTTATTTTAAGGCTTGATGATATTTTAGCAGCTTCATTAAAGCCTTGGTTTGCTAATATTACCTTTCTTCCATCTTGAGGTTGATTTATATGAACTGCTTTATCTTTTAGCTTGGAGCTGCATTTTACTGCTTCTTTGCATCTAATGATATTTTAGTGTTCTTGACATGTGTGTACTATGTGGCAGAGGCTTTGAATTCCATTCTCTTCTCTAAAGAGAATTAATTTTTTTCTAGCAATAGCTCACTTAGCCGGATTCATTTTTGAAACATGTCTCCAGTGTAGTGGGCAAGAGCTGAAATCTCTCCTTAATTATTTCTGCTTTTAGGGTATTTTCCCCCCCACCAGCTCCTTGCATCCCCTCATCCATTTGTCTTGTGTATTCAGGGCTAGAAAGGCATTTGAGTGGACTGATTCAGAGATCAACATGTTTCCCCTTGTGGGCTCTTCTCACATTTACCTACTCCAGCATGCCCATATCATCCTCTGAAACTCAAGACCTCCACATTGGGCCAGAGAGATGGACAACTCAGTGGACTGAACATGCACTTTAAAGCAAGAGCTTTAATTGCATCCCTGACACCACACATTATCCCCAGAGCACCACCAAATGTGGCCCCAATACAAAACAAAATAAATAAAAATCATAGTCTTAGGGCCAGAGAGATAGTACAGAACTAAGGCTCTTGCCTTGCATGCAGCAGATCCAGGTTAGATCCCTAGCAACCACACTGGTCCCTGAAGACCTCTAAAGTGACCCCCTAATGTGTGCCCTACCTCACTGCCCTCTTGCCTGGCATGCAGCAGACCCAGGTTAGATCCCAGCAATCACACTGGTCCCCTGAAGACCTCTAAAGTGACCCCTAATGTTTGCCCTACCTCACTCCTGAAGCAATTAGGAAGGAGTATTCTCAGACTAAATGGCACATTAATCTGAATATCACTCAACACATCTTTCTATTTTCAAGAAACAATTTTCTTCCCAATGTTGTGGCTATTGTTGTATGTTCTGCCCAGAACTGATAACGGTGGTCTCTGTGAGGTGGTACAATAAGTGCTATGCTATACAGAACACATTCTAAAGGTACAAGCTATCTAGTACCAAAAACCAAACAAAAATTTTCTTTGAAGTCAAGCATAGTACAGGTGAGCATGGTTAGAAGTTGCATGTTCCACACAGTGTCCTAAATATCCAACTTACTGCCTGCTGCATCAGAGCATCTGGAACCTAGAGTTCACAGAGCACTTTCACTCCCATACCAAGTAGAAAGAGAAAGACAATAAAGCATTTTTTACCATGGGGTGGGGGGCAGAAATATGTATCTGCTCCAAGCTGATTATCAAAATACCTTAAAAAGTTGCACCATGCAATTACCTACAATGATTATTTCTTGACATCCCGAGGAACAATCAGCCTGAGAACTTTTTGAAAGAGTCTCATATGTGGAAGGGCTTTTATTTTAAATCTCTTTATAACTTTTAATACCCTTGCAGTGATAACAATGGAAAAAAAGACTCGAAAAGAGACAAAGAAATTCAATAAATACTCAAACACTGAAGCAATCAGAGTAGAGTAGGAGAGGAAGACAGGGAGGGGAAGCCGGCTAGGGGACAAGCGAAGCAACAATATTTCACTGCAACCCCTGATTTACTGTGAGCTGTACATTATCTTAGAAGGAACTGCAAAGAATCCGCACCAGAGAATCTGCCTAAGGACAACAGTAGGCTCTTTTCTTAAAAGAGCTCAGAGCTCTCAAAAGCAAGGGAAGTATCTGGAATTTCTAAAATATTCCAAAATAAAAATTCAACATTTATTTTACAGAATTTTTTTTTTTGCAGTGCCAGGAACCCACAAGCCTGACACATGTTCTGCCCCTGAGCCATATGCATCCTGGCCACTCAGCATTTCTTCTAGAAATCTTGGATTAGGGACCGAAGACCTAGTTACAGCAGCTAAGGTACTTGCCTTACATAGGGCAACATGGTTCAGTCCCGGCACCACATATGGTCCCCAAGCACCAACAGGAGTGACCCAGGAGCCCAGACCAAGGTGTAAGCCATGAGCACTGCAGAATGGCTGCTCTTCCCCCTCGCAGAAAAACAAACCAAAACTTGGATTATTGTTCTCAGGAAGTCTGCATGGGCCAAAGCACTAGCTTGCTATAGTTTGTGATGATTCATGCATTCAAAGTAAATGTGAGGGCCAGAGCAATAGCCCAGCGGGTAGGGCGTTTGCCTTGCACGCAGCTGGCCTGTGCCAGCCCTGGGTTCAGTCCCCGGCATCCCATATGGTCCCCGAGCACCACCAGGGTAATTCCTGAATGCAGAGCCAGGGAGTAACCCCTGAGCATTGCCGGGTGTGACCCAAAAAAGCAAAAAAAAAAAAAAAAAAGCAAAGTAAATGTGAACAATCAAGAGTCTGACATACCATCACTGGGGAAAGGAAAAAGAACGTCAGAAACAAGGACTAGGGCAGGCCAGGAACTGGTCTGTGGCTTATCTGTGGCTGAAGACTTCTTCCCAAGAGCATGGGTACAGTCCCCGGAGAAGAACTGCGAGCCCTTCACAGGAACGCTGGAGTAGGTACCAAAAAACCCACTGCCAGGCTGAAAAGGAAACATCCTAATAATAAGTGAAGATACAGTAAAGCTTCTAATTGGAGAATTCAGGTAAGTTTCTAATCACTCGACATAGGGTCAGTCATCAAGCACTGAGCTCTATTTGAATAAGTGTAACAGGTATCAATTTACCCTGCTCCCAGGTTGCTCTTATGTAGATGGTTATTTCTATAGGCTGTTCCTATGAAGAGCACAAGTCTCAAAACATCATTTGGAACCATCTTCTCTCTGCCCTAATTCGGGAGAGCAGGAGTCCAAGGGCAGAACCCATTTGGTTTCCCTGCAGCCTTGCTGTGAGAACAAGAAATGCCACGTTCAGCTGTCAAGACCCCCTGTAGTGCAGAGGAACCTTGAACCTGGGGTCAGCTGCAGCTCCAGAGGCATTTTGCTGTTTTCTGAATGGATGAACTAACTTAAAGCATCCTAATCTGATCATTATTTGTACAGCGTGTTTGCATTCACTCTGTTCCCAATTTAGATTTTGCAGCAGTGCAGTTCTGCACTCACTGAGATTCTGTAGATCACGCTATAGTTTTTCACCTTCAAATAATTCAAGGAATGTTTCAGCGTACATTTTAAATATGAAGAAGCATGTGTGTGAACTGAGGAAACAAAAAATACACCACGGATTTTTTTAAAGAACACATACTTAAGTATTTTCAAGTATGCTTTTTTTTCAAAAAGGGTTCTTTTTTTTTAAAGTATGCATATTTTAACGAGAAGAAAGATACATATGAATACAGCTCTTATTTCAACAATAAAAAAAAGTTTACAGTTCTGGTTTCAACAATACTTGTATTAGTGTCTAACATATAGTAGGCTTTCTTTAAACATCTCCAAAATACATATGTACATACTACATGCCTACATGCATACAAACATATATATATCACTGTATCACTGTCTTCCCGTTCATCATCGATTTGCTCGAGGGCACCAGTAACATCTCCATATGTCCTGTCTCATGCAGGTAGAGCATGGCTACCTGCTTGCTCCGGAACATGACGAGCCTCAAACCATGCCATCAGGTCATGGGAATGAGATCTATAATTGTTACTGGTATCTGGCATATCAAACACAACACGGGTAGCTTGCCAGGCTCGATTGATTAGATAGATAGATAGATAGATAGATAGATAGATAGATAGATAGATAGATAGATAGATAGATAGATAGATAGATAGATAGATAGATAGATAGATAGATAGATAGTGTATGATTAATAATAGATAGATGTAGAGTGATTGATATGTGTAGTATTTATTTCTATGAAGGGTGCATTAATAAACATCTAAGCCATTTCCCCATTCTTGATAACCATGATCTTTTGAAGAAAAAAAAAGAAAAGATCTAGCAGAGCTAAGGTTAAACTCCAAGTTCCTGCCCACTTGTCCTGTCTCCCGCCCCTGTCTCCGTCTCTCTGGTCTCTCTGTCAGAAACAGGAACCCTGCTGTCAGGGGCCTTTGGGGGCCAGCTGAAGTCCTCCATCCTCCTCAGCACCTCAGGACAGCTACACTTCAAGCCTTGCTCTGAATTTAAGGAGGGCACATTTTGCCTTTTAGAATTAAAGGGAAAGACGTAAAGCAGACCCGTCAAAAATATCTTACCATTTGCTCTGCTTAAATATGCCAATATGAGCTTTAAAATAAGATTTCCTAAGAATAGCAGGTGAGTACATTTGTTTTTTTATTCTTGATGTATTGAGGACACCTTTCAAAAATGAAAGAAACCTTCACTTTTTTAAAGGGGATATTTATAACGTACGGATATGTATGAACACACATATCCCTTCCTATCTGACACTGAGGCTTTGGCTATGACAGAAAATTTAATTCGGGAAGCTCTCAAGTTATATGTCATAGCGGGGAAATGATCCCAGCCCCCAGGGGCTGACCAGCTTCCTCTGTCCTCTCTGCTCTCCACCACTCTGACACCGCGGGGGCTGGGGTGCTGCAGGGAGCATGGTGCTCCAGAGGCTCCCCTCCCCACCCCAGCCTCCAGTGCGGGCGGCAGCGTGCAGGCAGCATGCAGGCAGCTCACGGCCTGCCCAGCGTCCAGAAGAGAAAACACACAGGCACATCCCCCAGAAAGGGCTTTCTGCAAGCATCTCTTCAGGGAGACATCCCTCCCCTGCTCAGGGGCTGTCGCAGGCCACAGAAGGCACAAAAGGAGCTTACAAAGGAGGGGCAGGACAATCACTCTGGTGGGGGCTTGACTCAGAGAACTCGGCAGGCTCAGAAAGCATTCTTTAAAATACACACGGATGACAGTTGACTCCCTGAAAACCAATGGCTGGCAGAGCTCCCGAACAATCATTAGAAAACATGTGGGATTGGGGGAGGATTTCATCTCAATTATCACCCTGTTAGATTCCGCACACACGCCAGCTCGCACCATCTATCTTCGATCTGTATCTCCAGTTGCCTCCAAGTGCTGGCGTTTAATGAGTTAAAGTCAAAAGACTGACAATTAAGGTTGTAAGTACAACACTCTCAAGGTATTTGGTAGGCGGTGGAGACTCTCTTTGTGCCCAGTTGGAAGAGCTTGGGGAGGCTAAGAAAGAAGAGAACGGGTTTCCAAGAGCACGTTAAGCCAAAATAACGCACTTCTCCTGACCATCCTGGGCACTGTCTCAATAATTAGGAGGTGCAATCCCTTCTGTGGGCTGGCAACGCCAGTGAGGAGTCTAAAGTTAAGCTAGCATACATCAAAAAATAATTGACAATGGTTAGGCTTCATTGTCGGGAAGCCTGCTCTGGCACTGCAGCCACCAGCCCACCACCCACCTAAGAATTATTATTTGAAAAGGATGTCAGAGGATTATAGAGGATCCTTGTGTCTGCTCCAATTAGGATCAACACTCGCTGCCTGCTCACAGAGCATTCAGCCCATAATGATGCAAACATACTGACCCCTGCTGGCATTGTGCAGAACTGCAAGCCTTTTCCCTGATGCCAAATTGACCTGCATGGATCAACTATCATTAACATGTGCCAAGCCAAAGGGGTTGTGCTTGCTTGTTTGTTGACGCTAAACACACTGTCTCTGAATCACGGCGCCAATGTAACAATAATTTGCTCACGGAAAATATTACTTCAGGATAGCCCACGACTCCAAGACCATAAAGACAGAGCTTCAAATTTTCTGAATGGAGTTTCTTTTACTATCTTGTTTCAAATATCCGGTAACATTGGTGAAGGAAGGTGTTGGAACATTTATGACTGAGACCCAATCTTGAGCAGCTTTTGTATCTGTGTATTGCCCTGTGACCTAATTAAAAAATAACTTCATCTTTTGGTCCTCTGTACTATTTCTTAGGTTCTATATACACACTGACAACAAACTGTAGGAATATTTTCAGAGACATCAAAAAGAAACAGAGAAATACACCCAGTCACACCCTCAGGGGTTACTCCTGACTCTGCACTCAGGAATTACTCCTGGCAGCGCTCGGGGAATCATATGAGATGCCGAGGATCAGACCTAGGTTGGTCACTTGCAAGGCAAAGGCTCTACCCACTGTGCTATCTCTCTGGCCCCTAAATTCTTAAAGAATAAGTCAAGGCAAAAGCCGCAGCATCCGTTCCCACACCACAAAGCTGCCACAGGCCTTGGGTTAAACCCCACCACCCGGACCACCTCAGGACTGAGTGCACAGGAACCTAATCTGAAAAGTTCAGTATATGGTCTTTGTGGTTGAAAAAGCCAGGCCTTCTCTGAGTCAGGGTGGGCAACCTTCCCAGTACCTATACTTCCAGAAGCCCTAGTAGCCACACCCAGTTAAATATTTAACTTCCCAATTAACTGCCCCATTAAATATTCTGGGTTTTCTGGAGTATGTGGTCACAAATCTCCATACTCTATAACACTGCTATCTAGCAGTAGCACACCAGATTGGATGGGATGTCATGCAGAAATCAAACAATTTGACTAACAAAAATATTAACATGGAGGTTTAACTTGCAACAGCTTAGTAAACCTCAAAGACTTAATGTCCCTATGGTAAGATACAACAATTTTCATAAACTTTCTTCTAACAGAAATAATTTTTGATCATTCTGCTAGTCATTTGGTGGTAACAAACAATATAAAATAAATTATTGCCACCCTGCTAAGGGGCAGGCTTAGAGGGTATTTGGGAAAGTGAAAAGAGTGGTGGAGAGAAGGTGACGGTGGTGATGGGACTGGTGTTGGCATATTGAATGCCTGCAACAAGTCATTGTGAACAACTCTGTAAACCACTGTGTTTAAATAAACAAATAAATACTTTTTTAAAAAAATAAGAGACAGACATGGGGCAGAGCTGCTACTTGCTCTCCCTGTGCCCAGCCGCTCACGAGGCGCCCAGGAGGGATGGCGGGTTCTAGCCCTGGCCCACCACCCCAGCAGAGCCTTGCAACAAGCCAGATGACCCCCCCACTCCATGAGGGCCTCCATTTTCCACATCCGGACTTCCCTCTCGTCAGAACTCCGCCCAGCAGACCAGCCTATCACAGCCAGGCTTGTGCGGTTCATCAATAAATGCTGGACTTAGAGATGCCTACAAGAGTATGCTACCTGCACGGCAGAGCCTGGCAAGCTACCCGTGTTGTATTTGATATATATGCCAAATACCAGTAATAATTATAGACCCCATTCCAGAATGGATGAGGCTCTTTATGTTCTTGGAGCAAGTAGATGCCCTTGGGCTCTACTAGCATGAGACAGGACATATGGAGATGTTACTGGGGCCCGCTCGAGCAAATCGATGATGAATGGGAAGACAGTGATTTTTTAAAAAATAAAGGTCAAGATGAAAACCCTTTCCTACCACACTGTTTTCCAGCTAAGGAGGTAGGGAACAATGCCCAACCAATCGAGTCAAAGAAGAGATGAGTTGTGGGCTACCCTGAAACGGCACCAGAGTTCTGAGAATCCTGCTCTGTGCCAGTGGTTAGAAAGAGAATGTTCTGTGAGCCTGTTCATAGAACAATCAATTCCTCTCAATGTCAGCATAGTAGCCCTGGTCTTAAAGTTCTCCAGTCATGCCTTGGTGCTGGTATCCACACACTGCAAGTCAGTATGGAGGCTCAGCAATGATCCAGTATCAGTAGTCTCTGTGTATATAGATATTTACCTGGGATCCTGTCTGACTGGTACATTTTGTTTATTCTCATTCAGTGGTCCTTTTAATATTACAGCCATTCTCTTCAAATGGAGAAAAAAACTTCATGATTAGAGTGAATTAAGTAACTCATAATGAACTGATTATGTGAACAATGTCATCCATCCTGGTTTCATACTTGTAGAGAGAAATAAGAGTCAAATTTATAATTATGCAAGTTGAGCTCTAGAAAAACAGATTGATCCTTTGATTCACTAACCTATTCCCAATGGAGCCTATATGTAGCAGTTTTACTAAATATTTTTAATTTGTGAACTATAAATAATAACAGCCTCCAGGAGCTAGGATGTGATACTATGGAGAACATGCCAGTTACACGTGTGTGTGTGTATCTGTGTCTGTGTGTGTGAGGTGCTGGGTTCCATCTCCAGCATCACAAAGATAAATAAATTTAATTTCAATAAATAATATTACTTAGCTTTTACCATGATTTTTATTTTCCAAAATCACATTTCCAAAATATTAAGCAAATTACTTAATTTCTCTAAAATCAGATTTGCTGATTTCTTTAACTATAAAATAAAATAATTATAGCTACCACCTTACTAAAATGACATTGTGTAAAGAAATACCTTATAAATTTAAAACTATCATGAAATTGCATTATAAGTATTACTGTGTACATATTAAAACTCTTAAATAAGTGTTTCATTCTTAGTCAAGAAAAATTTCAAGGTAAAGAATTAGAAACATAAGGAAGAACATTGGTTCATAAAGGTACTAGGATATGAACCTAGCATCAATACACAGCCTTCAATGAGAAAAACAAAGCTGACAGGATTTGTTAAAGGAAAATTATTTCAAAAAAGAGTGCCATGGTTTATTATGATAAATCGTCTTACATACAGACAAGGACACACAGGAATGGGGAAGAGAAAATGACCACTTCAACAGGGCAGGACAACTAGAAATCTCCCTACATGTTTAGCAAGAGTACTCTGGGATTACACATCGGGAGCCATGAGAAGGTGGCTGAGCCCCCGAGATGGCCATCTAAAAGGTCCTTCTTCAACACTATCTGCACTTTGATATTCATCGCAGCTCTATTCACAATAGCCAGAATATGTAAATAACCTGAATGCTGAGAACAGAAGACTAGCTAAAGAAACTATGGTACATCTACACAATGGAATACTATACAGCTGTCAGAAAAGACGAAGTCATGAAATTTACCTGCAAATGGTTGGACATTGAGATTACCATGCTGAGTGAAATTAGTCAGAAGGTAACCGACAGATATAGAATGACTGAATTCATTAGGATAAATATATACTAGTGTTCTACTAATTGTGGGAAATGGTAACACCACACTAAAACTGAGCACTGGTTGTACACAAAGGGATTTACATCATAATCCCTAAATGTCTGTAGGGCAAGCCACAATGTGTAAGAAAGAGAGAGAGGAGAGAGAGAGAAAGAGAGAGAGAGAGAGAGAGAGAGAGAGGGAGAGAAAAGTGCCTGCCTGCTATAGATGCAGTTTGGGAGAGGGGGAAGGGAATTTGGAAACATTGGTGGTGGGAATAGGGCACTGGTGGAGAAATGGGTGCTAGAACAATGCATGACTAAAACCCAATCATTAACATCTTTTTTAATTGTTTATCACACAGTAGTATAGTAAAAAAAATAAAAAAAAAGAAAAGGTACTTCTTCATGCCACTCACAGCTCCTATCTGTCCCAGAAACAAAGCAGCTAATAGGAAGACATTGAACCACTTCCCACAAAAACATATAGCTCAGTAGAAAATATCAGCCCAAATACTTTCTTAGATTATGAGGAAAAACATACAGGCTTGAAGTCAAAACTAAATATTTCTGGGAGACTCTCGGTGGGTGGGGGGGTTGGGAAGAGGAGGAGGAAGAGGAGGAGGAGGAGGAGGAGGAGGAGGAGGAGGAGGAGGAGGAAAGAAAAAAAGCTGACTCGGCAGCCTGCAGGTCTCACTGTGGTATCTTCCTCAAGGAAGGGTCCCTGACACCCCCACTATTTCAAGTGTCCCACCTTTGAGCTCTTCCAGAATTTGTCTTGGGGGTTTCTCACAGTTGTGTTTGTTAAGGGACTCAGTGGGGATGACGAGAAAGTTAGAGCAGGGCAGTTCCAGCAGGAATTATTTTTCAAGAAATTTAACATTTGGGGGCTGGAATGATAGTACAGAGGGAGGGCATTTGCCTTGCACATGGCAAGACTGGGTTTGATCCTCGGCATCCCATATGGTTCCCTGAACACCACCAGGAGTAATTCCTGAGCACAGAGCCCAGAGAAACCCTTGAGTATCACCAGGTGTGAAGCAAAAAAAAAAAAATTAAGATTTTGTCTAGGGGACCAGAGAGATAGTACAATAGGTAGGGAGCTTGCCTTGCATGTGACCAACCCAGATTCAATTCCTATGGTCTCCCGAGTCTGTCAAGAGTGATTCCTAAGTGCAGAGCCAGAAGTAACCCCTGCCAGGGTTACTTTGGGCATTTTGGGGCACTGCCAGGTGTGGCCCAAAGAATAAAACAAAAACAACAACAATAACAAAAGATTTGGTCTAAACTTTTTGATTTCTGTTATTAAAAACAAAAAAAACATGCATGCTGACACAAATGACTGAAAATCTGGTGCTATTCAATTTTTTTTTTTGCTTTTTTTTTTTGGGTCACACCCGGTGATGCTCAGGGGTTTCTCCTGGCTCTGCACTCAGGAATTACTCCTGGCAGTGCTAGGGGGACCATATGGGATGCCGGGGATCGAACCCGGGCCGGCATGGGCTGGCCGCGTGCAAGGCAAATGCCCTACCCGCTGGGCTATTGCTCCGCCCGCTACTCAATTTTTAAGAGATAAGTATCTAGTCAACATTTTCTGTGTTAGTCTCTTTCATTCTACTTCTTTAAATAGCTTACTATCTAAACAATGAAAGGGTACACCTATCCAAGCATGTTCAAAGTTAAAGAAATACCTGCCCCTCAAGGTGGTGCAGATGTGGCTGCCGTGCCTGGCTGCATTGGCAGGTGGCAGACAGGGAGATAGGCTTGTCTACACCCCTCAGGGCTCTGCCTCTGTGGGCCCTGGATGGTGGGTGGTCTGACATAGGAAAAGACTGGGTCCCCTGAGATGAACCCAGAGCCATGGCAGAGCCTGGCAAGCTACCCATGGTTCATTCCGCATGCCAAAAACAGTAACAAAAGAGATGAACTGGACAAAGGACAAATCAGATGCACAGCTGCACTGCCCGGCCTACGTGGAGCAGCCTATGGAGACTCTGAGGAATCGGCTAGTCCCCAGCAAAGACCAACATAGCTCCTAGGGTGAAGCAGTCATGTGGGGGAAGCCACGCTGGCCAGAATTGGAGCAGGGATTTGGGCTCCTCCCTCTCCATGTCATTGGGCGTGGCTATGGGCTCCACAGCCTCTGCAACCAGATGAACCAGACAAGGGGCAGACCAGACGCACAGATGTGACAACTGCAGCCATACAAGAGGCTTAGATAACAAAGTAGGCTAGGACCAGGTCCTTCCCAGGATCTTTCACATCTGTACACCATAATGATCATTGTAGCTGTAACAAACTGGGGAGGTTGATAGGGAATGAGGAACGATAATGTCACACTAGAACTCACTACTGAATATGCACATAGATAATTACATCATAAACCGCAAGGCAAGTCACAAGGTGTAGGAGAAGAGAGAGAGAAAAATACAGAGACAGAAATAGAGATAGAAAGAAAGATGAGAGACTCAGACGCATGGGGTAAACTGCCATCTAGCTCTCCCCTAGCTCAGCTGACCATGAGGCTCCCGGGAGGCAAGATGAGTTTTGGAAGTGGGCCCATCACCTCTGTAGGGCCTCGGAAGCAGTTGGATGAAACTCACTCACCATAATAGCCTCCATTGTCACTGTCCAGACCCAAAAGCTTATCAGAACACACACAAGAGAGATGCTTATCTCAAGACCAGCTAAGAGCAGCCAAGTTCGAGTCCAGGTAGGCGGCTTTCAGAGGCAGAAGTAACCAGGTGTTCCTGGAGATGGAGCTGGGGTCCCCATTCCCTCTCTGACCCGTGCCAGAGGCCTGGTGGCCCCTCGCAAGAACTGCGCCAGGGCTTTTGGCCATGACGCAGAGACTCAGACGCATGGGAGAGAGCTGCCATCCAGCTCTCCCCTAGCTCAGCTGACCATGAGGCTCCCAGGAGGCAAGATGGGTTTCGGGGAGTGAGCCCATCACCTCTCGGAAGGTAGGGCCTCGGAAGCAGCCAGCTGAGACTCGCTCACCATAACAGCCACCAGGTCGTGATCTGGACCTGGCACATCAAACTAGTGGAACCAATCTGTTCTAGAATATATTACAATCTACAATGTATAAGAAAGAGAAGCAAGAAGGAGAGAGAGAAAAAGAGAGAAAGGAGATAAAGAACCTGTCATGGAGGCAGGCTGGGGAAGGGGAGGGAGGCAGGGACATTGGTGATGGGAGATGGACGGGGTGAAGGGATGGGTGTTGGAACACTGTAGAACATGAACATCTTGTAATTGTATATCTAACAGTGGTATAATAAAATATTTTTTAAAAAGAAATAGAAGTGGAATTAAGGGGTGGAATCTCTCTGCTATTTAAATGTATTGCAGACACCTCATAGCTGCCATAAAAATAATTCTAATATTAAGAAAGTATTCTGAGTAGTTTTTACTCTTCTGTGAACTCCAGTATGCATATATATATATATGTATATATATATACCCATTTTATCCATATATATATATATATGGATATAATGTCAGGGAACACTGACGGGCTTGTAACCTTTGATTCATTTCAGACAAACCCAATGAGAGGCCTATACTGATAAGTGTGTAAACACAGTGATCTTAGCACCTTGAAGTACACTTAAATGTATCACTGTCTTCCTGTTCATCATCGATTTGCTCGAGCAGGCACCAGTAAGCGTAGTATTTAAAAAATAATGTTAGAGGCTGGAGCTATAGTCCTGCAGGTAGGGCATTTGCCTTGCATGCGACCAACCCTGATTCAATTCCCAGCATCCCATATGGTCCCCTGAGCATCTCCAGGAGTAATTCCTGAGTGCAGAGCCAGGAGTAACAGCTGAGTAATGCAGGGGTATTACCCAAAAAGGAAAAAAAAAAATTTAATTAGTCCAAAAGATCAGAAAAGGTGTTGACTCAAAGACAGGACACTGCCATGAAAACAAGTTCCTCCTTGGTGTTGGAATATTGTAAAAACTGTACTGTGAACAACTTTGTAAACCACAGTATCTAAATAAAGTTAAAAAAAAATTTTAAGTTCCTCCTTTGGCTAAATCCAGAATGGCCATGGAGGCCCGTGCTCCCTACTGATTCATGCTCCCTGCTACAGGAGAAATCTCTTTTCTTTCTAAGAAGCTAATGACAGATTTCTCCAGGCCCTCACACAAGTCTTCCAACTCATTATACTCTCGGAAGAAGTGAATTTACAATTACTTTTAAAAAAACATGTTTTTGAGCATGAAGAGGCTCACAAGCGGCTGGGGAGGCTGGAACTTGGCTCGCCCCGGGCCCAGCTGAATATGAGACCCCCAGGAGGGCAGACAGGTTTTGGGAGTGGGCCCTTCACCTCTGGGGGGTCCAGGAAGCAGCCGGATGAGACTCGCCCATCACAGTAGCCACCGTTTTCGCTGTCCGGATGCTGGGGAAACTGCCTCACGACCAGATTAACAGAGCAAAACCAGTTCGAGCCCAGGTCGCTAGGCCGCTTGCGCCCACGCATTTCATTAAAATAGTGGAAACAGTGATGTATTTTAATGCACTGCATTCCATGAAGAGCAGGAAAGTTTGGCGGGAGGAGAGATAAAGAGAGGAGAGAAATGACATGCAGAACCCACCAAGTAGTTGAGGTGTGGGAGGGGGGAGGGGAGGTGGGGACATTGGTGATGGGAGATGGGTTTGGATGGAGGGATGGGTGTTGGAATACTGTAGAACCAAAACTCTACATGAGCATCTTTCAATTGTATGTCTAAAATGGTGTAATAATATTGGGGGGGTAATAAAATAAAATTAAATCAAAAAAAAAATAAATAAATAAATAAATAAACATGTTTTGGGGGGGGAGGGAGGAAGGAAGCAGGGTACCTTGGTGTGGGACATGTGCACTGGTGGAGGGATGGGTGCTGGAACACTATAGCTGAAACCCAATCATAAACAGTTTTGTAATTGTATATTTCACAGTGGTATAATAAAATTTAAAAAAAATAGATAGATAAATAAATGACATGTTTTAATGTTATTGGGAAAATTCGAGAGACTCTTTTAAATCATTACATCTTGTCTCTTGCAAAGTACACAAAGAAATCTTAAGATGTATTACAGATAAATGCGAGAATCTATGTTTCATAGTTATCACTCATGTTCATTAACTCCAAAAAGTTGTGTCCAAAAGTTGTGATGTATCTTTGACAAGGCAAAGTTCTGCTGCTAATTGCATTCCCTGTATGTATCTCATCACTAGACCTTTTTTAAAAAATAGTCATTTTGCCTTTATTTAAAATATTCTAAACTGCTTTTCCTTTTAAATTTCTCTTTTAGTTAAATTTTTTAATATGCTTTTCTAAAGAGAGAAACTTGATAAATCCCAGTGAATTGGAGATGTCTCATTATAAACATTTAAGAGAAACACCTTCTGGAAAAAAAATAAATTAATTTGAATTCCTGAAAGAAGCCATGCAATAATAGCCTATTGTAGCATTAAGAATGGCAGCAGTAGACACATAACTCAGAGCACCCTCTGACAAGGTGCTCACTGCCACACGTGCATTCAGATGCACACACAGCTGAATGGGATGGGGCTGGGGTGGGAAAAGCTGTTTATGATCTTGGAAACCACACCTGTAATATGAAGGGTTACGGTTATTTCTTTTCAGTACAAGGTACATTATGTGGTAGGAACTGGGTGAAATGGGGTGGGGAAAGATTGGTGGTCTCACTCTCACAACCTCATAAACGACTTTAATTTTTAATTTATGGCAAGAACACTGATTATGTTGCTAGTACATACCTAACATTGAATACTGAAGTTACCGTCAGATGCTGCACATTTCCCAAGCAGGTACCATAAAGACTCTCCTAGCTCCTTTTTGTTTATTTAAAGCCACAGTCTCAAGAATCATTCATCTATGAATCAAACTGTTTCCCTTAAACCTTTACATACATAGATAAAAGATGATGTCGTTCTTATTTTTATTAGTATCATCTAGCCAGGAGCCTACAATTATACATTAAGTAAAAGATTTTCCATTCAACATAATTAGCTTCAGTTCATCTCCTGTTCACTCACTCACACACACACACACACACACACACACACACAATAGTTACTTTCATAGTTGACCACACAGATGCAAATTCACTTCCTGCAGGAAACCCTTCCAAGGTAAATTACCTTCCACTTTGGACATTACTCCAGTTTGTTTAGTAATAGTTTCTTATGGTTATTTGTGTATTTTTTGGACAAATATCCCAAGTGTATATTCTGTAGCCTCAACTAGAAAGTAAACTTGAAAAGCAAAGAATAAAGTTCAAAGAAAAAATACACGCTAGAATTGTTTTAAATCAAGTTCAAATTCTACTACCTTCATTTTCTGTTAGCCTGACAATAGACTATCTGATCTTCCTATTCCTTAAATTCCTATTGATAAATCACTGAAATTAGTGGTATCCAGCTGCAGGACTGGATAATTAGATAATAAGTAGAAATCTATTATGTAATGCTAAATGACTGGAACTCATGAACACATTAAATAGTTATTGTTATTAGATGCCTCAAACTTAGCATATTTTCTTTTAATTCCTTTCTTTAAACACATATGCTCATCTGTTATAGTGGGCCCCCTAATACAGGTCACACTGAATAAGATCTAGTATTACTTATTGTTGTTTTTACCTATATTATTACTAGCAGAATAAGTCTGATGAACATAGAATTTGTACTAAGATCATTATTTGATTGCAAGCAAGTCAGGCGATGCTCTTTTGTTTTGAAATCTCTGTGTACTGAGGGTAATTAAGGGTAATTAGAATTGTATCACTTATAGAAACTGAGTAAACAGTGGAGTCATAAGGTGTTGGTTTCTGGGTAAAGAAAGAGTTCCTAGGGCCGGCTTTGGGGTTTGGGGTTTCCAGGCTGGACACCACCCGACAGATAGCTGCGTGCAGGCTGACCGCTATGCAGTGCCCTCTCACCATTCACACTAAGCGCAGTGGGCTCTTTCTGACTCCTGAGACACAGCAGGGATGAGACACATGTGATCTGTCCCCACCAATCACTGTTGTGCTCGTACATGGAGCTCACAATGAAGTAAAAATCCACACTTTTATTTTCATAGCAGCACTATTCACAATAGCCAGAACCTGGAAACAACCAGTATGCCGGAGACCTGATGACTGGATAAAGAAACTGTGGTACATCTACACAATGGAATACTATGCAGCTGTTAGGAAAAATGAAGTTATGAAATTTGCCTATAAGTGGATGGACATGGAAAGGATCATGTTGAGTGAAATTAGTCATAAGGAAAGAGAGAGACATAGAATGACTGAAATTATTTGCATGACATAAATATATCAGGTGGTCTTACCAAAAGTGGAAATTACTGCAAACGTGAGGGAGTCAGGAGGTTAGGTAAGACAGAGAAGGGAACATGTGTAAATAAATGTCGAAAGGGCTGATACCAACATAGAACTGAGCATTAAATAAAGGCAAAAAAATGCACATGATGGCTTCAAAGTGTATGTAGTGCAACCCACAATGTGTATGAGAAGGAAGGGAGAGAGAGGGAGAAAGAAAAGAGATAAAGAACCTGCCATATAGGCAGGCTATGGGGGGGAGGGAATTGGGGACATTGGTGGTGGGAAACGGGCACTGATGGAGGGCAGGTGCTGGAACACTATGTGACTGAAACCTCCAAGCATGAACAACGTTGTAATTGTATATCTCACGGTGGTATAATAAAATGTTTAATTAAAAAAAAAGAAAAACAAAAAAGTGTCTGCAGGATTCCAGAATTTTGAGGGCCAGAGTTCAGCGCTAAAGGACAGCAGAACCTGTTGAACTGATGTAGATGGCACTATAGAAACAAATGAGACGTATTACTTAGCTGTGGTGAGAAGGTGATACTTCGCCTAGTTTCCATCTGATGAATTGAAAAAATTCCTTAAGTTTCAGATCTGCATGTGGAGGAAGTTTCCAGCAAGAGAGAACTGGGGTGATTCTGAGAATGCAAGCCTCTGACAAACACTTTCTATTCACATTTGTTTCAGACAGACTGAGCATTTCACAAGAATAGGCTTCTTATTTTACTCCTTTTTGGCCTCCTGGACTAGACTCAGCTGGCTGAGAACCACAAGGAAAGCATCAAGTCTTCTCCAGCCTAAAGCAACACGGAGTTTTACTGAGCCTTTCCCCCGTTCTACTCAGATCTGCGCGTTCCTCAGAACAAGCTTATGTTCAGATGCTTTCTAAATTTATAGTCTCCAAAAATATGGATGAGTAGAATCAAATGTCAAATTCTAACACCTGTTGCAAATAATCAAGCTTTAGCAAAGGTTCCCTGGACATGCTGGTGTGGCGAGATCCAACCACGGCTGGGAACTGAGGCAGCATTTACGGAGCTACAGACTTCCGAGGACAGTCCCGAGCCTTCCTGGGGAATGAAGGACCTGGAAGAAGGAATACAGTCAACTCATTGTTGTATTGTTTTTCTCCCAATACTTCCAAGGGTTTTTATTTGGAAAGAATTTCAAAAAAAGAAGAAGAAAACGTGTTTAATCTTTTAAAAGCAAGAAAATGAGGGGCTGGAGCGATAGTCCAGCTGGTAGGGCGTTGCCTTGCACGCAGCCTACCCAGGTTCGATCCTCGGCATCCGATATGGTCCTCTGAGCACCGCCAGGAGTAATTCTTGAGTGCAGAGCCAGGAGTAACCCCCTGAGCATTGCCAGGTGTGACCCAAAAAAGGAAAAAAAAAGCAAGAAAATGTGAGAATATTTTGTTTCAAGACTATTCTAGATTACAGACTTTGTTTTTAATAGTTCACTTTTTCCCCTCCCCTTCCTCGTGACTGCTTTGGGAGTTACTGGTAGCTGTGGTGCGCTGAGATGGTCACCAGGCCCCCTGAGAGCAATGCCATGGGGCCCAGAGCTATGAGCATGGGGCGGGCATGCTGAGCACTGCTGGGACATAGGCTGGCACTTGACCATGAGAGGGACATCCCCAGGCTCCCTTTTGACCTTAAATAGGGGATGAATTTTTTCTTTTTAATTTTAAAAGTCTTTAATTGATAACTAATTTTTCAAGCGCCACACACACACACACACATACACAAACACAAAAGAGGAAGTACTGAACAGAGAAGTAGAAGTCATCACCATACCAGAGCAAAGAAAGGCAAAAGAAGAAATGAGGTGTACTTAAGAAAAGCTTTCTTGGGCTGGAGTGATAGCTCAGCGGGTAGGGCATTTGCCTTGCACTGCGCGGGTTCGATCCCGGCATCCCATATGGTCCCGAGCACTGCCAGGAGTGATTCCTGAGTGCAGAGCCAGGAGTAACCCCTGAGCATCGCCGGGTGTGACACAAAAAAATAAGAATTTAAAAAAAAAAAAACTTTCTTTTTTCTTTCTTTCTTTCTTTTCTTTCTTTCTTTCTTTCTTTCTTTCTTTCTTTCTTTCTTTCTTTCTTTCTTTCTTTCTTTCTTTCTTTCTTTCTTTCTTTCTGTCTGTCTGTCTGTCTGTCTGTCTGTCTGTCTGTCTGTCTTTCTTTCTTTTTCTTTCTTTTCTTTCTCCCTTCCTTCCCTTCTTTTCTTTCTTTCTTTCTTTCTTCCTTTCTTTCTTTCTTTCTTTCCCTTCTTTCTTCCCTTTCTTTCTTTCTTTTCTTTCTTTCTTTTCTTCCTTTCTTTTTTGGCACAAAAATGTTTTTTATTGAATCACAACAAATTGTAAAATCATTCACGATTGTGTTACAGGTATGCAATATTTTTTTCCAAATTTTATTACACCATTTTAGACATACAATTGCAAGATGCTCATGTAGAGTTTTGGTTCTACAGTGTTCCAACACCCATCCCTCCACCCAAACCCATCTCCCATCACCAAAGTCCCCAATATTCTTTCTTTCTTTTTCTTTCTTTCTTTCTTTCTTTCTTTCTTTCTTTCTTTCTCTTTCTTTCTTTCTTTCTTTCTTTCTTTCTTTCTTTCTTTCTTTCTTTCTTTCTTTCTTTCTCTCTTTCTCTCTTTCTTTTCTTTCTTTCTCTCTCACCTTTCTTGCTTTTATGCTTGCTTTGTTTTTAGCTAAATTTGATCATTCCATAACTGGAATAACTTACTAAGAATTTTCTAGAAACCTCTAGTAGTTAGTATGAATTCTCATCCTTCTTAAAGTCCACTGGCATAGCCACTATAGTCTGGGCCTTTGGTCTTTCTGTTCCAGGCACTGATATTGTTTGTTCCACCATTTGTTCCTCCACCCAGAGCTCATTCCTTCCTCTCAAGTCTGAGCCCAAATACCCAGTTGCTTCAGCCCCCTCCAGATTATAAAAACCCATTTTCCCTGATGAAAAGCCCCTGCACCAAAGTTTTTCCCTCTTTGTTCTATTCTCTTTATGCTATGGCTAACTTCCCCCTGTCAAACACTCTCCTCATCCACCCAGCTGGTGGCCACCTCAGATTCTGCCTCCCTCTGTAGTCACCATGCTGGGGAGGCAGTAGACAGCCGGGAGAAGGTGTCCACGCCGCCATGTGTTCTGTCTCTTTCATCACAACAGCTGGTGCTGGGAGAATTCAAGAAACGTTTTTCAAATGCATGTGGAGTTCTACTCCTCTATTAAATTAAACCTTTTAATTCTTAGATTTGATGTGCAAGACTTTAACTTTTCACATACCCTAAATCTTATAGTCTGTGCTAATCTCTATTTTGCTGGAGTTTAAATCAAAGTCTCTCAGTGACAATTTCTCCACAGGCTGTGCTACTTTCCACTAGTAATTGTTTACAGATTATATCTGTCACCAGAGTATTTGCAATTGGTAGATTATCTTAGAGTTTCAGAATATATGCCTCATCTCTGCAAGCACCCACAGTACTCACTGGGGCTCCACAGTGAGCATTAAATCCCTGGAGCAGGTGCCAGCACCTTGAGACCCCACCTGTAGCTGTGTATCTGGAAAACTACCGTCGGGTAGCTTTTACTTCACAGAGGGCTGGGAATTAACTGGACACAGTTGTGTCCTCTGTGGGAAGACCAATAGACAGAAAGGAAGATACAATCTGTGACATTGCAGAGTTGCAGAGAACTCAGAAACAATATAAGTAAACACAGTTTGTAAATTGCATTTAGTCAAAATAGTTGAGAGAAAACGTTTTCCAATAGTTTGTAAAAGAATAAAGATGGACCCATAGAGCTCTTACTGTAAATATATACATATATACATATATATATATATATATAGAGAGAGAAGCTTGTTGCTACTGGCAAAATGTTAAAAATGAAAAGAAACACTGAAAGTTAATGTATGTCAGTACCCAGATCTTGGTTTCAAACACATTTTCCAATAAAAGGAACGAGGGTTCTGTGAAACCAATGACTGTTTGCTTGGTTGGAACAGAAAATAAGTTGTGATTCAGAGACATCTGCAGTACTACAAAGCAAGAAAATATTCAGAAACCTTAGAGAAGGGGATGTGTCTATAGAACGAGGCCGGCAATCTGAGGGAGTGCCCATGGTCCAATTGGACAAACGTAAGCAGTAAGCTAACAGTAATGTTGGACAAACGTAAGCAGTAAGCTAACAGTAATGAAAATTCAGATTAAATGAAATATTCAAAGCTCAAACTAATAAAAAGTGATTGGGTAAATAAGGATGAAAGATAAACCCATTGCCACCAATCTAGGAAACCTGAGGAAACTCTCCCCCCATGAGCTCCCTGCTCCGTGAGTGGCTCCAACTATAAAATGTAGAGCACTGAAAGGCAAAACTGAGCAGCTTTCTGTGTGGAGACCTGCGGACCACGGGGGCAAAGCCGCCGTCATCAGGGAGCTAACAGCATGTGAGAACTACGAGGTCAGTGTGTGTGAGGACACGTCCCTCTGATCGTCCTTTGAAAACACACAGCTCAGTCCACCATGACGCAGAACTCAGGCAAACCCCAAGCGAGAGGCATTCCACAGCATTCCAACCACCCTCAACACATTCAGGTCAACCAAAACCAAGAGGGACTCAGAAACTGTCACACACAACAGGAAATGGAGGGACGTGATGAAGGCAATGTAGCTGGATTCAGGTATCACCCAGAACAAAAATAAATAAACTAAAAAAAATAATACAATTTGTAAAAGTTTAAAAAATCTAATATTCCAGTTATATAAATGGATACATTAGGAATACTTACAATTAAAATAGTTTTACGTTAATGCAAATAGCAAGGATAACAAGAGCTATCATCTAGGATAAATGACCAGGACAACAAAACTGTCAACTACTGAGTGCTTACCAAGTGTGAAACCTGTTACGGACAGCCTCAGTGTCAACTCGTCTGTTCATGCATGGTAAAGAGCTTGGTACTAATAGCTCTCTTTCTACAGAGTGGGAAACAGGCAAAGGAAGTCCATCCAGGATTAATGGCTAAGCTACAGGCCCATGCTAATCAGGGAGAACATTGCTTAGAGGGAAAAAAATAGTACTTTATATTTCTCTGATTAGACCCCCTTACTCAAATACTGAAGGGTTTTTCTCACCAAAAAAAAATGCTAATTAGAACATTACAATAGGATGCATTATTCCTGCCAGGATGAAAACTTCAATCAGATGTGTTACCCTGAGCTCTGGGTAGGCAGAAACTGCACAGCCCAAGAACATTATACTGTTCTGAAAGGGGGCAGATGGGCTCTGTTCAGCCCAAGGATGTTGAGAGGGAAGACAGTACTTACAGATGGACCATCACTTGCACAGGCCAGCTTTGAATGAAGAAAGTCGGATATATGCCAGGCATCTGAGAAGTGGAGGCAGTGAGGGAAAAGCCAGCAAGAACTGCTTTCCTTCCTGAATAGTGGCCCAAGAACCATAATTTTTCTGTAGAGGGAAAATTCTCAAAACCACTTTGACCATATCCAAGGCCTTATTCACTGGGGAAGAGAAGGGAGTCTAGTGGAGCTCAGCACAGGAAGAAAGACGACTGAAGGTTTGTGACCTGCAGTGACGGATGCTGAGAAAGATGGGCGGGGCGTTCTGATGGAGAAGTACAAGGTCAAGAGCTGCTGTCCAGCTCCCAGCAAGATGGGAGCCAGTGGAGATTGTGCCCATGTCCAGGCCCTGCAGGAGAGGAGAGAAAGAAGCAGGACTGGGCCATGTGGCCTCTGCCAGGAGCTTCAGTACAGAGAAGTCTGTTCTCCAACCAGCCTCCACCCAAGGCCCACAGAAAGTATAGACTTACTAGTAAAGAGTCTCAAATCAGTTTCTGTTTATTAAACTCCAACCTAATTAATGCCAGCTAATTACATACGGGTGATTCTCACTAGTCAAAATTCTAATTCACAGATTGAGGACAAAATAAAGAAAGAGTAAACTGCCCAAATTTTCAGCATCAATTCACAAGGCTTATTTCTGGATTAGCTTTCTATACATAAATTATGGCTTGACACTCTGAGAATGGCTAATATGCATTCATTGCTCAAAAAATATTTATCAGCCATTTGCTATGTGTCAAACTCATATCTGGTTTGGGGACACAGAGTTGTATGAAAAATGGTGCTTTCCTTTTGAAAACTCAGCACCTAGAATAATAATAGAGATCATGATAATGGTGGTAATAATAATAATAGCAGCTAATATTAACCAGCACATGTGCACATACAGTACTCTTTCGAAGCATTTTATACATTATTATCTTAACTCTCCCAGTAAATGTACGGAGAGGACTATTGTATTTTTTATGATAAAACTATAACTGAAAGAACTAGTTTCAGTTTCACACACATACACACACAAATGCATGACTTATGAACTGTTTTCATGTACACAATGTCTAGATCAGTATATGGTGACTAACAGATAATCACTTGGGTAATATGAAATCCTATTAAACCTTTACAACCTAAAATATTTCTGTACACTGTGTCTG
>JAJIBD010035438.1:0-19471 GCA_021461705.1 Cryptotis parvus
ACAGAGGAGATTAAGCAAATATTTTCCATATAACGGTATTGACAAGCATATCCTACAGAAAGATTTTTAATCATCAAGCTCTTTCCATTAGCCAAACTTATGACTGATTTCTCCACAATCTCAGGGTTAGAATAACAACATTAATTATATGTAGGTGGTTCTATTTTGAATGCCCAAATTTTATGTTATTATTTACTGCAGTGCTATGCTTCTGCCTACAAACCTAAAACACTGAAATAACTATGAAGGAACCACTGTTTTGTTCACTATTAAATTGGTTACATCACCTACATCATCTTGCCTCTCGAATTAATAGCCTTTTCTTCAACTGCTGCCAAATGATCTATCATGACCATGCTAAGCCATGAGCTAAACAAATATCTCTATTCTTATCAGGGTGGAAGGGCCATGGCAGCCTGGTTAGGCCAGGAACCACATTTCTTAGAATTCCCTTTTCTGTGTGTCTCCCATTTAAAAATGTCCAAAAGAAATCTCTAGGGCATGCAGAATGCAGATGTGAAGCAACAAACTTTCCTTTTTAAAAGATCTTTTTCCTAGGACTATATGCAGAAATTCCTGTGGGTCCTGCCTGTCCTCATTCTCTTTCTCACCACATCCAGCTCTTTTTCCTTATTATGCTGTCCCTGATGACAGTCATGGCCCAGATCCACTATGGAGCATGTGAGAACCAATGAGGAGACAGCTATATCTAGCCCTCCACTTTCCATATCTCCATGATTGTGCCCTTTGGCTGAATGGCAGCAAGATAGGTGTGGACACTCACTGACTGGTGAAACATCTCCAGATCCTTTCAATTCTCTATGATCCATTTACCTAATAAGAAGGTCGAACTCATATATCTCTTTTCCATTGTATGAATCTGCCACATTTTATTTTATCTGTTCCACTGATAAGCTTTTGGTTCATTTCCACCCTCTTTTGGTTAGTATGAACCTCTATAAAATTTCTTGTGAGTATGGGCTCTAAACATTGATATAAAAAAATGGATACGTTGGGTCTGATTCCTTCCACTAAAAACTGTCATTTAAAAGTTGGGTGCTGCTGTCACAAAAAACTAAAACACACAACACTTTTTTGTGGGCTAAATCGCTGGGCAGAATTTAGAACAGCAGCATGGGCTTTCTGATAGAGCAAGTGAGGAATGATCAGGGAGGAGGGGGGCAGTATGGGCTTTCTGCTAGAGGGAGTGAGGGAACGATTAGTGGGGATGGGGAGGCAGTATTCAGTAATAGCTTCATGAATTCCAAATGTAAGGGCTCTAGTGGACATTATGTTTCCCCACCACACCTGGTCTTCATTGCAGCAGGGGATGTTCTGAAACCTCTGTGACTTCCTTCTGTGAGGCTGAAGAGAGGCGCCCTCGCTCCCTGAGCAAAAGATCCCTTCCGATGAGTCTGACTGCTAGGTGCAAGGGCCCAAGGGGCAGGTCTCCACACCCTAACAGGGAGAGGGCTGAGTTGCAATGCCAGCATCAGAGTATCCAGCTGCACTGTGACCGAGTCACAACCCAGTTTCTCCCTCTCCTCATACCACTTCCTGTCCTTTCTCTGGGTGTGATCAGGGAGTCTTCCTCAGTGGATTTCTCCAGGCTAACTCGCATCACAGCCTGCTATCACACTGGCCACACTGGCCTGCTCTGAGTCTTCATTCTCTTGTACTACATCTGACTATACTATTACATTCTTATTTAATTCCACCAGGAGTAATTTCTGAGTGCAGAGCCAGGAGTAACCCCCAGCATCGATGAGTGTGACCCAGAAAGCAAGCAAAAAGCAAACAAAAAACAAACAGCCCCTCACATAAGCGATGTAGTTATAAAAAAAAAAAGAATACTTACCAAATAATACAGGAAAGAAAGATTAGTCGCAGCTGCACTTTCACTCTGCTATCTTTCTTTTCAAACATTTTTAAGGTCTCTACAGCCTAGAAACAAAATATCTCAATGTTATTACCGTGTTGCACTTCCAGCTGGGAAAAGATGTCTATATCTGGAGTATAAGATCAGGGAAGGTTACAAAGAACAGATTTGTATGTTTGTTTGTGTTTTGGGGCCACACCCATCAGTGCTCAGGGGTTACTCCTGGCTCTGCACTCAGGAATTATTCCTGGCAGTACATGGGGGACAACATAGAATGCCAGGGTTCAAACCAGGTTAGCCATATGCAAGGCAAATGCCTCACCTACTATAATAATAGATCTGGCCCCAAAAGGGTGGATTTTTATGTTCAAATAAACTGACAAGATCAGAATTTTATTTCAGAATTTATAAAAAGACTAAAATAATACTAAACACATAACTGAAAAATAAGAACACAACAGGTGAGTTTAAGGAGCATTAGAAACAACTGAAGAGAACTGTAAGTACTAAACCATGTGCTTGTGACAGTTTATAAAACAGAGTAGAGGAAGAGTGCTTCAAATGTTTTATCTAAGCCATATAGATAAATTTGTTCTTCACTAAATAACTACAAGACTTCAGCTTCTGGCTATCAGAGACTACCCTATGAAGACACTCTTCCTCTGGGAACAATTTTGTTTGTTTTTGGGCCACACCTGGCATTTCTCAGGCTTCCTCCTGGCTCTGTGTTCAGGAGGAGCACTGCTTGAGGGGTCATATGGGATGCTGGGAATTGAAGCTGGGAGGGCCATGTGCAAGGCAACAGCCCTACTCTCAGCCCTACTCTACTTTCTCCAGTCCTTCACTGGGAATTTTCAAAAAGTGAAGTTTTGAAAATATGTTTGGAAGGCACTAGAGGAGCTAGTGGGGAAATCAGGATTTAAAGGTCAAGTCCCCATAATATGCTCAAACGAGTAAACACAGCAAAAGAAGAGGCTAAAAATGTTCTTTAAAAAGAACATCACTTGATCACTTGATCACTTGACTTCCGTAGATCATCGATTTGCTCGAGCGGGCACCAGTAACATCTCCATATGTCCTGTCACATGATAGATAGCCCAAGGGCATCTGCTTGCTCCAGGAACATAAAGAGCCTCAAACTATCCCATCAGTCATGGGAATGAGGTCTATAATTGTTACTGGTATTGAAAGAACATAAGACAATAAATAGAGCCAAAAGGTCTACTGTAAACATGACTGGAATTCTATAAAGGGGAGAAACTAATGGCTTACAAAGTTTCAAAATTAATAAAAGAAAGTATATTTTTAAAGATGACAAAAAGTAGATACAAATTTAATTACATTTTCAAGTCATTAGAAATGAAAGCATTATATACATGTGTGCATACATATACAGACATGTACATATATGCACATATATGTATATATGCACGTATACACACATGTATGCACACACATATTGTGGGGGGCAGGCAACATCCAACAATTCTCAGGGCCAGTCCTAGTGGTGCTCTGAAAGTATACATTTAACCATATGTGTAAAATAAGCTTTCCCAAATAGTACATTTGAAAAATGAATGAATAAGAAATACCAGGAAAAAATGGAAGAGGTGAAAGGCAGAGTTTTCCATCTTTTCTGCACTTAAGACCTAACAATTCAACAAATTTTATTGACTCTTCCCATTCCTAGAGAGCAACTGTCCAAACAAAAGCTCCTATTTTACTTTTTAACAAAGATGTTCAGCTACTGTGACAGAAAATATCTCATGAAGTTTGTCTGGGTGAGGTGTGAAATGTTTGTTCAACCTCAAATAAGATGCATGTTAATACAATTTTTAAGGACTAGAAGATTTTATATGAGTAAACTAATAATTTTTTTTTTTTTTTTTTGCTTTTTTTGGGTCACACCCGGCAAAACTCAGGGGTTATTCCTGGCTCTGCATTCAGGAATTACACCTAGCGGTGCTCAGGGGACCATATGGGATGCCAGCAGGGATCGAACCCAGGTCGGCCACATGCAAGGCAAACACTCTACCACCCGCTGTGCTATCGCTCTGGCCCCTAATTTTCCTAAAAGGCTTTTGATTAATTTTGAAGTAAACCACTGGAAACTTCTAGGCCAGTAATTTTTAATTCCACAAGCAAATTCTGGAAGAGAAAAAAAGTCAAACATCATATGCTCGATTTTGCTATTCTACTTCTCACTTATTTTCTTGGAATGATCTACTACCAAAGCCAAAACATTCTAAAAACATACCACAGAAGTTACTGGTGGGCGTATGAACTGTAGAAAGCATATACAATCGATTCTTTATGTATGCTTATAGCTATCAATGTATAAGCCACTGCTGTTTAGCATCACAAGGCTTATGACTCACCACTAACCTTTAATAAGAACCAAGATATCTTGATCTTTACATTTAGATTGTATCACAACAAATGTTGTTTTCATTTAAAATACAAGATACAGGAATGGGCATAATTCACATAACCAATCATTCTCTAAAGTGTAAAGGAAAAGAAAATTGTTATCTAAAAATACCCAAAAAGCAAAATATAAAAAAAAATTTTTTTCAAAGAAAAATGTCGGGGCGGAGCAATAGCCCAGCGGGTAGGGCGTTTGCCTTGCACACGGCCGGCCCTTGCCGGCCCAGGGTTCGATCCCCGGCATCCCATATGGTCCCCGAGCACCTCCAGGAGTAATACCTGAGCGCAGAGCCAGGAATAAACCCCTGAGCATCGCTGGGTGTGACCGAAAAAGTAAAAAAAAAAAAAAAAAAAGTCATGGTATTTTATATTATTACTTTTAGAAACAACTACTCTCAGTACAGTCTAGGAGATAAATCTTGATTATTTGATATCTGCTAATTTGTGGCTCAATTAAAACAAGAGGACAGGAGAGATATAGCTCAGTGGGTTAAGTGAATGCTCTGCATGAAGGAGGTCTAGATTTGATCCCAACTAAAAGTTCCCTGAACACCTTCAGGAGCAACTCCCACATGCAGGGCTAGGAGTTGCTCCAAGAACCACTAGCCATGGCCCCCTAAATAAAACAGAACAAAAAATGATGCTTTAAGACTATATATAACACCAAGTTATTCTTCACCTTAAAAGGCAACTATGAATTTCAACAATGTATAAAAATCATGGAAGTAAAATGATAAATATTTTATAAAGCACTTAGAACTTTATACATTTATTTTATTTTTTTTTAAATGTTTCCTTATCTTGACATTTTCAGTCATGTTATTAATCCTGTGGGCTCTTTTACCTTGATGCTATTTTTTTTTTGGGGTGGGGTTCTCCTGGCTCTGCACTCAGGAATTACTCCTGGCGGTGCTGGGGACCATATGGGATGCCGGGATTGAACCCAGGCTGGCATGGGCCGGCCGCGTGCAAGGCAAACGCCCTACCCGCTGGGCTATCGCTCCGGCCCCCTCTTTATACATTTAAACAGAATGAAAACATCATTTCATATTTTAAGTTTCTAGACTATAAACTATTCTAAAAAGACTTTGTGTGTTTTCTAATAAAAAGGAACATTCTCCGTATTTCTTACTTTGAAATAGGCTATTTTTAAAACTTATATGATCAATGAATACAACGATCAAATGTTCTTAATAAAATTAGATTTAACTGTAAAACCAAATAATTAAAATTATTTTGGGTGGTTTCTTTTCCACCAGATGCACCTCTGCTACAGCTCCTGCCTGTGGAGAGCTGCCTAGGAAGTAAAAAGTGGGGGAATCTGGCTCCCTTCCCTAGCCAGTTTCATCATTGCTAGGACCAGCAAACATGCCGGTTGCTGTGGGTGCGCCAGCTGGGCCTGGAGCAGGGATGGAGGCCCCTCCCCTCATTCTCCCACCTCCAATGACCTAGTGGATATTGACTATGAATCTTACAGATGTCATCCACAACCAACCACAACCAACCAGGTACCAGGACTGACCAGTAATGCTGAGTGACAAGATGCACCACTGCTACACCTCCTGCCTGAGGAGAGCTGCCCAGGAAGTAAAGAGAGGCGGAAACTGGTTTCTTCCCTTGGCCAGTTTCATCACTGCTTCTAGGACCAGCAAACATGCAGGTTGTAGTGGGCAAGCCAAAAGGGGCTTGAGGCCCCTCCTCATCCCCACCTCCAATGACCCAATGGGCGTGACTACAAGCTGCAAAGACCATTCACAACCGACCATGAACCAGGACTGATAGTTACTCCAAGAAGAATGACCAGAAACACAACTACTACAGCTCCTTCCTGTGGCACGCCAAGCGGCCACATGACATGTTAACAAAACCACTCAGGTGAGTCTCAGGTCTATGCCAGGACCTTTCCCATATATAAGTTGCAATGATCAATGTTGTTGCAGCCAGCTATGGGAGCTGGTGGGGGGGATAGGAAATGGGTGGGGGATGTAGCATCTGGTGGTGGTAGGGGCGGGTGGTAGTGGTGGGACTGGTCTTGAAAAATGAATGCTTGTGGGGCCGGAGCGATAGTACAGAGGGTAAGGCATTTGCCTTGCATGAGGCCGACCCAGGTTCGATCCCTGGTATCCCATATGGTCCCCCATGCTGCACTGCCAGGATTAATTCCTGAGTGCAGAGCCAGGAATAACCCCTGAGCATAACCCAAAAACCAAAAAACAAAACCTAAAAAATAAAAGTTAAAAAATATTGGTAAACTAATATTAAAATTATTAAACCCGGGAGAGATCCAGACCCATCCACTTTAGACCCACAGCTGCACTGCTCGGCCGTACCCATGTGGAAGCAACCCATGGAGCTGAGGGGCCCGGCCAGCCCCTGGCTGAGTCCAACATTGCTCCAAGGGTTTGCTCTCATAAGCAGGGGAAAGGCCACGCTGGCGGACTCAGAGTGGAGTTTTGGGCCCTGCCCTTTCCTCCACCTCCGTGCCAGTTGCCCCGAGAAAGAGATCCCACCCATGCCAGACCCACAGGTCTCCTTGGCGTGCAGCCGCTTTGCAGCCACAGGATATTTTTAGAGGATGCTGATTTTAGCATAAGGTTCTCCCCAAGTTCTTTCACATTTATACATAGTAAACAATTCTAGACAGGGGTTTAAATGATACCAGTAAGCCTAGCAAGAAGCCAGAGCAAACCACACAACATGCAGTCAGTCATTCTCAACATCCAGACTCCATGGTTCTTCAGAGCTCCATTCAAGAGAAAACCTGATCTTCCCCCCTTTAAGTTTCATCAATAAATGCTCGAGTTGAGAGCCTTCTACTGAGACTATATCACCTACACGGTAAAGCCTGGCAAGCTACGCGGGTTTTAATTACCAGTTATGCCAAAACTATAACAATTTTTTTTTTTTTTTTTTGCTTTTTGGGTCACACCCGAAGCTCAGGGGTTACCCTGGCTCTGCACCAGATTACTCCTGGCGGGCTCGGGGGACCATAGGATCCGGATCGACCCAGGCCGGCACAGGCCGGCGCGAAGGCAACGCCCTACCCGCGCTGGGCCCAAAACTAGTAACAATTATGGACCTCAGTTCCATGACCCGAAGAATGGTTTTGGGCTCCTCCTGTCCCTGGACAAGTAGATGCCCTTGGGTTACACTTGCTTGTGACAGGACTAATGAAGATGTTACTAGTGCCCACTCGAGCAAATTGATGAACAATGGGAAGACAGTGATACAGTAAATACTGAAATATTGAAAATTAAAAGTACAACAAAAGTTTTTGAATTATAAATCAAAGATTTGGATTATATAAACTTTAAAAAAGTAAAATGTTATTCTTTTCTTTTCTTTTTGGCCACACTCAGCAATGCTCAGGGATTACTCCTGGATCTGCAATCAGGAATTATTCCTGGCAGTGCTTGGGGCCATATGGGATGCCGGGGACTGAATCCAGGTCGGCCATGTGCAAGGCAAACACCCTACTACTGTGCCCTAAAATGTTATTCTTTAATGGACACATTTTAAAATACAAACTACAAATAGCACAATGTTATTTTAATTTGAAAATACATTAACAAGACATGGGGCAGAGCTGCTACCGGCTCTCCCCACAGTCAGCTGATCATGAGGCGTCCAGGAGGGCAGGCGGATTCTGGCCCGCCACCCCAATAAGCCTCGGAAGAAGTCAGGGGAGCCCCCGCACCATTATGGTGGCCATCTTCAACATCAGGACCTCACAGCTCCTCAGAGCCTCACCCAAGAGAGAAACCCATCTCAAGCCTCCTCATCAGAGCCCACCCTAGAGAGAAGCCAATTTCAAGCCCAGGTATGCTGGTATTGGTGGCTAAAGTCACTGGGCTTCCATGAGATGGAGCTGGGGTCCCTTTCCCCCACCTCTGTCCCATCTGGGAGGCCCGGTGGACCTGCCTACAAACTGCTCCTGGGCTGTAGGCCAGGAATCCAGAGACACAGATACAGGGGGCAGAGCTGCTACTGATTTTCCCTGTGGCACACAGCCACAAAGCGGCTGCACAGTACAGTCAAATAATAGAAACCAACCATGTTCTAGAAATTCAGATGGTCAATGCAAGAACAGAAGTATACCAGATTAGCCCATAACAAACCAGGAAAAAAAGTCATGACTCCATCAATACCATTGTCATATATGGGCTGCAATGGTCAGTATAATTGGTGCCATCTGAGGAAGCAGGCATAGGGATGGGGCGGTGGGAAATGAGTGTCTTTGGTGGTGTGAACACTGGTAGTGGGATTTGTGTTGGATGATAAAATATTTAATAAAAAAATTTTTAAATACCATTAAAAAATATATAACTGACAAGCATGTTTTTATTGTTACATATAATCATACTTTTAAAACACAAATATTTTATTATTTTCTTGTGTGTGTGGAGGAGCAATGATAGATGACTTTAGGAAGATAATCTAGACCTATCTGTCTCACTTCATCCTCACTGAAGAAGTATTACAACAGCACAGAAAATTTATCAATGGTATTTGTTTTTAATGACCAACTGTGTGATGATCACATGTCAAGTGATATAAAGATACTTTAGGAGCCTTTTCAGTACTTTAAAAATGCTAGAACATGATTAAGCACACAAAATTCATAGCCACAATGGAAGCAGCAATGGCACTGCACTGTATTAGTCATGCGATGAGAGGACCCTGCTGGGGCTGCTTTAGCCTTCTCTCATGCTCTTGGAAGAGACATTTTTCTCCCCACTCTCCTAGAGAGGGATGACTCATTTGTTCTGTCTTCCAGACAAAATGAAGGTTCACAGATAGGAAAATCTGAAAACACGGCTTGGAAAAAGGAGTAAGAAGGATAGTGGCTTTCTCTGGCTTTCATTTTTATGGTTATATTTGGAGGAACTGAGTTTCTGAGGATAGGTGATTCTGACACAGCCAGTGGTCTCATAATCTGGGATATCAAGCTTCATACTATTTATTTGCCTTTGTTAAGCTGTCCTCCAGCCCGCTTATCTCTCTCTCTCTCTCTTCTCTATCTATCTATCTATCTATCTATCTATCTATCTATCTATCTATCTATCTATCTATCTATCTATCTATCTACCTACCTACCTACCTACCTACCTACCTACCTATCTGTTTATTTTTGCTTTTTGGGTCACACCCGGTGATGCTCAGGGGTTACTCCTGGCTCTGCACTCAGGAGTTACTCCTGGCAGTGCTCGGGACCATAGGGGATGCCAGGGATCGGACCCAGGTGAGCTGCGTGCAAGGCAAACACCCTACCTGCTATGCTATCGCTCTGGCCCCCAGCCCATTTTTTAAAGCTGTCTTTTCTTCTAGTCTTGTTGCAATTATATTTCACTTGAGGCAGATACTGAAAGGGGAGATTGGGTTGAAAGTGGATGTCCTTTATGTCGATGGAATAGTGCAAGAATCCAGGAGGAATACTGATATACCGCTGGAACAGCGACAGTAACTCAGTCCACAACATGGACAATGTAAAGCTACTCTGTAGGGATGAAGTCAGGGCATCAGGCTGCTTCTCAGGCCTTGCCTTCCTTGTTCTCTGATACAAAGAAACCAATTCCCAAAGATCTTAGTTCTTCAGGAAACAATCTGAAAAACTCTGGAGGAGAGCCATTCCTGCACTAAAAACTGGCTTAGGAATTCAGTGATTGTATTTTTACAAGGTAAGTGTTTACACTTTATAAAACTGAACTTCCCGATCAAAATTAAAGTAATACAATTTTAGTGGCCAAAGCAATCCCTCAACAGGCTCACTAGTAATTCTAGCAAAGAAGTCACCAATGTTATTTCTTTGAGTAATGAGCATATAAAATTCCATCCTAAAAGTTTTTTTAAAACTTACTTGGTTAAAGTCCTTTTGTCTCAAGTACGTAATTGCTTTATTTATTTCCAGATCATTTGCTAATTCAACATACTGAGAAGCTTTCACAACTTCAACACACCTATAAAGTAAAACAAAAAAAAGTTTATTACATTTATATTTTTGTGCTCTTAAAACATACGACATTTAAGAAAGATAATAGAAAACTAAGCACTTGATTTCTTCCAAAATAGGAATTGAGTTACAGAATTCTTCAGTTCTAAATTGATTTGTTACTCAGTAACAAGAAGTCAAAGTCTGATTTGCTCTTTTCCAGACTGTTTTTTTGAGAGTTTCTTACATATCTATTATCTATAGCTTGTCTATATCTTATATCAGATAGTTTACAAATGTTTTATCTCTACAGACAAGATCTATAAACAACCCAAGTGCTAAACAACAGAAAAACATGTAGAGAAGTAGAATACTACTCAGCTGTGAGAAAAGATGAAGTCTTGCAGTTTGCTGTAACTTGGATGGAACTGAGAGAACTCTTACTAAGCAAAATGAGTCAGAAGAAAAAGATATATACTGGACAGCTCATTAATGTAGCAAAGAAAGTAAAGAAACAAAGCAAAGGATGAGATAATTTTTTTTTTTGTTTTTTTTTTTTGGTCACACCCGGCAATGCTCAGGGGTTTCTCCTGGCTCTGCACTCAGGAATTACTCCTGGCGGTGCTCAGGGGACCATATGGGATGCCGGGATAGAACCCAGGCCGACACAGGCCAGCCACGTGCAAGGCAAACGCCCTACCAGCTGGGCTATTGCTCCGGCCCCAAGGGATAAGATAATTCTCAGTGGAAACAATCCTGAAATATGGCCAACAGGTGCTAAGGGTTGCGGGAAGGGACCTTGAACGATGGTGGAGAAAATCTCTGTACTGGGGTGGTGGGCATGTAAATGCAGACAGCCCCAGTGGGAATGATGGAGCACTGGTGGTGCATCCAGAGAAGGCTGGTCAGAATAACTGAGCTGAGAGGTGAGTTGAACTCGGTAACTGCAGGTCGGGTCCTGAGTCAATGAGTACTTGGTCTCTATATCCTCAACAGAGATACCACGAACACCCAGAGAAAGTGAAGGTGCCCTTGAAAATATAAAATCAGCCAGATGGAAGGATGGATAATGAAGATGTCAGAAAGTGAAGTGAAACTGAAAAAGAAAATATAAGGAAAAAACTAAGTGACAGGAAAATATGAAATCCAATCTCATACATGATCAAATAAATGACCAGCCCAGAATAAGAACATAGTTATTCAATTACAGTCAATTACAGGTTACAGTGGATTAATTTGGAACAAAATAAAATTAAAAATAAAAAGTGTTAAACCAAAAATGGGGAAAAACTATCAAAGTAAGTTCCAAGCTGGCATTTAACACCAGGCCAAGAGAACAATCAAAGGACAAAGAACATAAAACAGATTCAGGGAAGAAAAATTCCATGAAAAACTAGGTCTATAATAAACACAAATAATGGTAAAAAATTTTAAAAGATAAGGAGTCCAGAGAAACAGTACAGGGGGTTAAAGCAGCCACTTATACAGCCAACCCTGTTCAATTCCCGGCTTCACATTAGTCCCCTGAGCATGGTGCCTGAATCAGCCCTGAGCAAAGTCAAATGTGGCCCAAACCTCCTCTACAAGCCTCCACCCCCCCCCCCCAAAACACAGGAAATTTGATGTATCAACATATCATGGACCAAATATGAAACTTTCAGCATAAACTAAATCAGAAAAACAATAGGCTTAAAGGAATAAATAGATTTCAGAGAAACAAAATGTAAGTCTGTAGAAGACATAAAAGGACACGGTAAAGAAAGCATATGGTACTATGACCAAAAACAAACAGATAAAATATAAAATTATGATAATTATTATATAATTAAGTTGATTTTCTAATTATCAGTTTTGCAGTTTTTAAAATTCTGATAAGGTATCACATAGAAAAGGGCACAGATTTATTTTGTTTGCTCAAGAAACATAGAAATCAGCTTCAAGAGAAGCAAATTTGCATTCAATTAAATAACTTTCTGATCCATAAAGATGTTTAAAGAAAAACTGTGCGCCAAGAGATGCTCTAAAGAAGCATCTCACACTGGGTGAACGTAAGAAACCACACAATGACATATTCAACAAACAAGCTATGAGTTCTCCAATTTTCCATCTCTTCACTCCTATCTAATCAGAAGTCAACTGTTTATGCCTGTGCTATCAGGATAAAAAGTTAGTACTACAGACCAACATGAGGTTAAAAAATATATATAAACACAAGTTGGGCGAGCTGCCCACGGGCCAGCACAGGGCCTCACGGAAGGCTGGGGAGGCTGGCGCTCGGCCTGCGCCCGGGCCTAGCTGACCATGGAACCCCCGAGGAGGGCAGATGGGTTTTGGGAGTGGGCCCGTCGCCTCTGAGGGGTCCCGGAAGCAGCCAGATGTGACTCGCCCACCACACTAGCCACCATGTTTGCTGTCCGACGCTGAAACGGCCTCAGACCAGATCAACAGAGCAAAGCCAGTTCGAGCCCAGGTAGGCGGCCCCAAGAGGCGGGAATCACCGGAGAGTCGCCAGTGGAGGCGTGGTCGTCCCTTCCCCCTCCATCTTGTCGGACCTGGTGGCCCTGCCGGCGAGCTGCCCACGGGCCAGCACAGGGCCCTCACGGAAGGCTGGGGAGGCTGGCGCCGGCTCTGCGCCGGCCTAGCTGACCATGGAACCCCCGAGGGAGGGCAGATGGGTTTTTGGGAGTGGGCCCGCCGCCTCTGAGGGGTCCCGAAGCAGCCAGATGTGACTCGCCCACCACACTAGCCACCATGTTTGCTGTCCGGACGCTAGCGAAACGGCCTCAGACCAGATCAACAGAGCAAAGCCAGTTCGAGCCCAGGTAGGCGGCTCCAAGAGGCGGGAATCACCGGAAGTCGCCAGTGGAGGCGTGGTCGTCCCTTCCCCCTCCATCTTGTCGGACCTGGTGGCCCTGCCGGGCGAGCTGCCCACGGGCCAGCACAGGGCCCTCACGGAAGGCTGGGGAGGCTGGCGCTCGGCCTGCGCCCGGGCCTAGCTGACCATGGAACCCCGAGGAGGGCAGATGGGTTTTGGGAGTGGGCCCGTCGCCTCTGAGGGGTCCCGGAAGCAGCCAGATGTGACTCGCCCACCACACTAGCCACCATGTTTGCTGTCGGACGCTGCGAAACGGCCTCAGACCAGATCAACAGAGCAAAGCCAGTTCGAGCGGCGGCGCTGGGTCCACTAAAATAGTGAAACAGTAATGTCTTTTAATGCATTGCAGTCAACGAAGAGCAGGAAAGTTTGTTGGGAAGGAGATATAAAGAGGAAAGAAATGACATACAGAACTCGCCAAGTGGTTGAGGTGCGGAGCGGGGAGGGAGGTGGGGTCATTGGTGATGGGAGATGGGTTTGGGCGGAGGGTGCGTGTTGGAACACTGTAGAACCAAAGCTCTACCTCGCATCTTTCAATAAAAAAAAAAAAAAGGTGGAATCTTCCACAAACATGTGGGAATCAGTGGTTGGGTAGGACAGAGAAGAGAACAGTGTGCTAATATTTGTCAAAAATGATAATACCAGTCTAGAACTGAGCATTGAATATAGGAAAAAGATATACATGATGATCTCTGAATGTATGTATTGCAATCCACAATGTGTAAGAGAAGAGATAAAGAATTTGCCATAGAGGCGGGCTGGGGGAGGGGGGAGGGAAGTGGGGACATTGGTGTTGGGAAATGGGCACTGGTGGAGGGATGGGTGCTGGAACACTGTATGACGGAAACCCAAACATGAACATCTTTGTAATTGTATATCACATGGCGGTGTAATAAAATATTTAAAAAAAAAAAAAAAAAAAAAAAAAAAACACAAGTTGGAACTGCTTTATCAAAAAGTTAGTACTACAGACCAACATGAGGTTAAAAAATATATATAAACACAAGTTGGAACTGCTTTATCAAATTATAGCACACCTGACAAGTATTTTAGTTACAATATGACATGACACAAGCAATTAACAAAAAATGTAACTGATCTTTCACTAGGGCCTACAAGTAATATAATTTATATGATAAGTAGAAATCATTTATCAATTATTTACTATCCCTATAAATTATATTATTAAAATACAAATTATTAATATAAAACATATTCAATCCAGTTGAAGTAAGATTTTCTCTTACCAGTCGTAACCTACAGCAAAAGATGTTTCAATCACAGGAGCAATGAGTTTTGCAGCTGTCATGATGTATTTTTTCTGCCATGGCTTTCCTAGAGGAAACAAACAAGAAAATTTTAATTGAATACATAATGTAGGGGCCAGAGCGATAGTTCAATAGGTAAGGCGTTTGCCTTGCATGCCGCCGACCTGGGTTGGATCCCCGGCATCCCATATGGTCCCCCAAGCACTGCAGGAGTAATTCCTGAGTGTAGAGCCAGGAGGAACCCCTGAGCATTGCCGCGTGACCCATAAAGCAAATTAAAAAACACATAATATAAAGAATGTGGACTTATTCTTAAAATTTAAGTGTTATAGTTGATGTGGCAAGATAGCATATGAAAAGGGGGCCAACTACATTAAAAATCTTATTATAAACCAGACTGAAAACCCTGACAAGTCGGTGGGATTAGCAGGTCACTGACACGCTTATCAGTGCATGTAACTGAACAATAAAGGGAAAGCTCAGAAACAAGTCAAATAACCTGCACTATCTGTGAACATCAAAACAAGAATGACAACGGTGATCAAGGTAGTAATATGAGGCAAATATGACAAGGGAATCATTACTTTTCTCTATATCTTTTGCATAAATGCAACCACAGAATTTTGTGACTGCATTCTTGTTTTCAAGTTCTGCGTGTGTTTGGCTAGAGCCACAGTAAACAGGGTAGGACATCTGCTTAGCACGAGGCTGACCTGGCCATCCCTCACATCCTGGAGGATTCCCCAACCAGTGTCAGGAATGATTCTGGCTCTAGGGGGCCATCTGGGGTGCTGGGGATTGACCACGGATTGGCAACATGAGAGGCAATTCTCCAGTCCCAACACTATCTCTGCTTATAACTAATATTCTATTGTAAGGAAAGACCATTATTATCAGTTACAAATATTTGAGTAATTTCCACTTTGCATACATCATGAATAATATGAACACATGAGTATAAGTTACTGGCAAACAGCATTTTTTTCTTTTAAATGCCATTTAAACCATTTCTGGACCCCCCCAAAATTGTCTCGTACTGTTTTGTTTTGGCTATGCTCAGGGATTATTAATGGCTCAAGTTTTGTTGACATTTAAGGGATCTGGAGAACTATTTTCTCCCTTAACAAAACCAAGCTTTCAAAAAACTTGAGGCACCAGGATACACGCTACTGTTAATATTAAGTTTGGGGAGTATACTGGTACTGTATCGTATCTGGCCAATATTTCTCTACCACCATTCCCAAGTCATTTCTCATCCTTGACCTTATCCTGTGGCTTGCAGATTTAGGCAGAATCTCAGGGCTTGTTTCCATTGGCCCTTTATAGTTCCTTGTTTTTTTACACGAATTAGACAATTTGTTGTTTTTTGTCCTCCTTCTGACTCACTGCACTTACATATAGCCTCCAGACTAAGAATGTATTTCTATTTCTTTGTGACATCTAAAAATTTAATCAATATTCAGTTTTCTTAGAATAAGGCTTTTGATTTTTTGTTGGGGCACAAAATGATATAAAAAATTATTTTGGTGACTTTCTGCTCCACCATCTCAGGTGAGGCTTGCCTCCAGCCTGACGTCACTATGCCTATTCTGGAACTGGAAGCAGCGTCCCTCACTACCAGGTGGGTCCCAGCAGCCTCCACATCCAACTTGCACCATATTAGGGACCCACATCACAGTTCTAATCAATAAAATTACATGCTGCTTATATTATTCTTCCTTCACTTTGTGGGGACAGGCAGAGAAGACAGAGAGCAATCTCCAGCTTAATCCCTCAGTATGTTTTCTTTTTTTTGCTTTATGGGTCACACCCGGCGACGCTCAGGGGTTACTCCTGGCTCTGCACTCAGGAATTACTCCTGGCGGTGCTCGGGGACCATATGAGTTGCTGAGGATCGAACCTGGGCCAGCCGCGAGCAAGGCAAACGCCCTACCCGCTGGGCTATCGCCTCCAGCCCCAAAAAGCCTATTTTAAAGGACAGATGAAACTTCCCATCATGTGGCATTCACTAATGGTCAAATATGGTTGTCCTCCCCCTAGTCTACAACAGTTAAAAACAAACAGCAATTCATAAATCACAAGTTGACTTTTATTGATTTATTTTTGATAATTCTATTTGCCACTCCTTTAAGTTTGATCAGACCACATAATATGAAATAAATTTGTTATATGCCTGCCAAGGCGGCAAGATAGAGAGGGGGGGGAGGGAAACTGGGGATATTAGTGGAGGGAAAGGGGACATTGATGGTGGCACTGTTGAAATATTATAATGTAAAACAGATCTATTATGAAAACTCTGTAAATCATGGTGTCTCAATAAACATTCCTGAAAATAATTTTATCTTCTACCTCATTCTGCATATAACAGATTTCTGTGTATCTTGTAGCCTGCCTTTTTTACAGCATTGGATGATTGTGTCCATAATTTTTTTGATGAAATGTTTAGTTCACAGGGGATAGAGAAACTGCTGCAGGTAGGTTATTTGCCGTGTATGGGTTTGATCCCAGGCACCTCATTTGATCCCTTGAGCTCTCAGGAATAGATACCTGAGTGCAGAGCCAGCAATGTAAGCCCAGAAACATTGGATGTGGCTCAAAAACAATTTTAGTGTTCTGTGTAAATAATTTTCATATAAGAAGACTTTTTATCCAATCTATCTTCACTCCCATTCCTTCCCATCCTAATTGTCGCATGACGTTCCTGAGGGTGGCACTGAAGGAATAGAAATGGTATCATCCCTACCAAACCCCCTCTTTTTTGAGATCAATGATCACTTCCCTTGTAGAATGGTGAGATCCTGGTGGTGGTGGAACTAGTTTCAGAGGCCCCATTCACTCTCAACACAACAAACATCTCTGGAACAGCAACAGATATGTGTACTTAGGTCGAGAACTCAACATGATGAATGAGCTAAAAACCTGAGCTGCGGAGGAAGGAAGAGAGCAGTGTGGATTGCCTTCAAAAGTATCGAAGAAAAAAAAAGAAAGAAAAACATCGGAAGAAATAGCTAAAAGGACAAAGAAGCTAAAGCTCCGGGACGCGTCTCTTCCTGTATTAACATATGCCTAAGAGACCTGGGTCCAATGAAAAAGCAAGATGAGAACGCTAATTCGAGGTCTCCCAAAGAGGAACTGAAAGAGCTATGCTTGGAATATCACGCCTCACTCAAGCGAGAGAAGGAATCTGGAGTTCCGACCTCTGTCCAAGATCGAGAATTTGGGATAGTTTCGTTTGCCAAGAAGGCCAAAAAATCACATGATATGGACATGTAATGTGATTTGGAGATGACTGCTGGACTAGAGCCGTTACCAACTGGATCCCATGGGATGCCAAAAGATCACGTGGTCACCCACCTACAAAATGATCAGACTTCTTCGCCAAGACCCCGAACAAATGGTATGAGGCTCTTCATATTCCTGGAGCAAGCAGATGCCATTGGGCTACACTGGCACGTGACAGGGTCAAAATGGAAATGCTACTGGCACCTGCTTGAGCAATCGATGAATAATGGGATATCAAGTGGTCAAGTGCATATGTTCTTCAATGATTGCAGGTTTCCCCTATTGTCTCCATGTTGGAGTCACTCACTTCAATGAACATCTCTAACAAGAGTTTAGAGATAAGCTCCCTGAATGCTTAAGGAACTTCCTATCCTTATCGCATCATTCATTACTGGAGGTGAGTTTCTTTGCACTGTCTGGTATACTCTGAGTTCTAGAGACAAAGGTCTTACTTTATACAGGACTTATTTTGAACCTAGAGCTCATGTCTGCCCAATTCTACACACAAGTGTCTGGCTTTGAGTTGGGTCCTGGATTCCAACCAATGTTTTGGAATTTCCAGCATAGACCAGTACTAGACTCTAATCACTGCAGTTCAGCACCTCCACAAGGCTTTGTTGCCACTGTCCAGTGTTTGGGCAGATGTTTACAATGTAACAATTTTTTAATATATATTTTATTGTACCACCATGAGATATACAATTACAAAGATGTTCATGTTTGAGTTTTCGGTCATACAGTGTTCCAGCACCCATCCCTCCGCCAGTGCCCATTTTCCACCACCAATGTCCCCCAATTCCTCCCCACTCCCCTAGCCTGCCTCCATGGCAGGTTCTTTATCTTTTCTCTCTTTTCCTCTCTCTCTCTTCCTTCTCTTTTACATTGTGGACTGCAATACATACAGTTATAGGTTATTATGTGTATCTTTTTTTGCCTGTATTCAATGCCCAGTTCTAGGCTGGTATTATCATTTTTCGACAATTATTAGTACACTGTTCTCTTCTCTGTCTTAAACTCAACCTCGACTCCCACATCTGTTGTAAGATCCACCTTTGACAAAAACCTCTTGATCCATGTTTTTGCCTGACCTTGGATGTTGGTATCATAATATATCTATGTCATGCAAATAAATGCAGTCATTTTATATCTGTCTTTTTCTTCTGGTTCTAATTTCACTCAACATGATTCTTTCCATGTCCATCCATTTAGAGGCAAATTTCATAATCTTCACTTTTTCCCTAAAAAGCTGCATAGTATTCCATTGTGTAGATGTACCCCCGGTTTCTTTATCCAGTCATCAGTTCTCAGACACTCTGGTTGTTTCCAGATTCTGACTATTGTGAATAGTGCTGATATGAACATAAAAAGAGCAGATGGTGTTTCTACTGTGTCTTTTGGCTTCCCAGGGTACATTCCCAGGAGTGGTATGGACTGGTGAATGGGAGCTCAATTTCTAGTCTTTGGAGGAATGTCAAAATTGTTTTCCAAAAAGACTGTACCAGCTTCGTCATTCCCCACCAACAATGGATGAGAGTCCCCTTTCCCTGCATCCATGCTACCACTTGGCCTTTGCTCTTTTGGATATGCGCCAGTGCTCTGTGGAGTGAGGTGGATATCTCATTGTTGTTTTGATTTGCATGTTCTCTGGTGAGATTAATTATGACAATTTGTTTCATATGTCATCTTTTGGCCATTCCAAATTTCTTCCCTTATGTAGAAAAGTTTTGTTCATTTTCTTCTCCCCATTTTTGATGGTGGTTGGCTATTTTTTCTTGTAAGGAGATCTATCTAGTGCTTGATATATCCTAGAT
>JAJIBD010035439.1:0-15647 GCA_021461705.1 Cryptotis parvus
TCTATCTATCTATCTATCTATCTATCTATCTATCTAGCACATCATCTATTTCTACCTACCTACCTACCTACCTACCTATCTGTTTATTTTTGCTTTTTTAGTCACACCGGTGATGCTCAGGGTTACTCCTGGCTCTGCACTCAGGAGTTACTCCTGGCAGTGCTTTCGAGAGCCATAAAGGGATGAGGATCGGACAGGTGAGCTGCGTGCAAGGCAAACACCCTACCTGCTATGCTATAAAAGCTCTGGCCCCCAGCCCATTTTTAAAGCTGTCTTTTCTTACAATTCTTATTTGCAATTATAATTTCATGAGGCAGATACTGAAGGGAAGTGGGTTGAAAGTGGATGTTCACTATGTCGATGGAATGGTTAAGAATCAGGAGGAATACTGATATACTACCCCGTTGGAACAGTACGATAGTAACTCAGTTCACAACATGGACAGTGAAGCTACTCTGTAGGGATGAAGTCAGGGCATCAGGCTGCTTCTCAGGCTTGCCTTCTTGTTTCCTGATACAAAAACCAATTCCCAAAGATCTTAGTTCTTCAGGAAACAATCTGAAAAACTCTGGAGAAGAGCCATTCCTGCAATAAAACTGGCTTAGGAATTCCAGTGATTGTATTTTTACAAGGTAAATTGTTTACTTTATAAACTAACTCACGATCAAAATTAAAGTAATACAATTTTGAGTGGCCAAAGCAATCCTCAACAGGCTCACTAGTAATTCTGGCAAGAAGTCACCAATGTTATTTCTTTGAGTATTAAGTTATAAAATTCCCATCCTAAAGTTTTTAAAACTTACTTGGTTAAATCCTTTTGTCTCCAAGTACGTAATTGCTATTTATTTCCAGATCATTTAATTCAACATACTGAGAAGCTTACAACTTCAACACACCTATAAGAAGTAAAACAAAAAAGTTTATTACATTTATATTTTGTGCTCTTAAAACATACGACATTTAGAAAAGATAATAGAAAACTAAGCACTTGATTTCTTCCAAAATAGGAATTGAGTTACAGAATTCTTCAGTTCTAAGTGATTTGTTGCTCAGTAACAAAAGTCAAAAGTCTGATTTGCTCTTTTACAGACTGTTTTTTTGAGGGTTTCTTACATATCTAACCATCTATGGCTTGTCTATATATTATATCAGATAAACACAAATGTTTTATCTCTGCAACAAGATCTATAAACAACCCAAGTGCTAAACAACAGAAAAACATGTAGAGAAGTAGAATGCTGCTCAGCTCACAGAAAAGATGAAGTCTTGCAGTTTACTGTAACCCAGGATGGAACTGAGGAACTCTTACTAAGCAAAATGAGTCAGAAGAGAAAAAGATAATACTGGACAGCTCATTAATGTAGCAAAGAAAGTAAAGAAACAAAGCAAAGGATGAGATAATGTTTTTTGTTTTGGGTCACACGGCAATGCTCAGGAGTTTCTCCTGGCTCTGCCTCAGGACCTACTCCTGCGCGTGCTCGGGGACATATGGGATGCGAGGATAGAACCCAGGCCAGCACAGGCCAGCCGATACAAAACAAACGCCCTGGGCTGTGCTCCATTTAAGGGATAAGATAATTCTCAGTAGAAGCAATCTGAAGCTCTGGCCAACAGGTGCTAAGGGTTTGGGAAGGGACCTTAGGCAGTGGGTTGGAGAAAAATCCTCTGTACTAGGAGTGGTGGGCATATAAATGCAGACCTTCCAGTGGGAATGTTGGAGCACTGTGGTGGTGCATCCAGAAGAGCTAGTCAGAATAACTGGGTAAAGAGTGAGATTGAACTTACGGTAACTGCAGGTCGGGTCTGAGTCAATGAGTACTTGGTCTCTATATCCTCAACAGAGATACCGAACACCCAGAGAAAGTGAAGGTGCCCTTGAAAATATAAAATCAGCCAGATGGAAGGATGGATAATGAAGATGTCAGAAAGTGAAGTGAAACTGCTTAAAAAATATAAGGAAAAAACTAAGTGACAGGAAAATATAAATCAATCTCATACATGATCAAATAAATGACCAAAGCCCAGAATAAGAACATAGTTATTCAGTACAGTCAATTACAGGTTACAGTGGATTGAAATTTGGAACAAAAATAAAAATTAAAAATAAAGTGTTAAACCAAAAATAAGGAAAAAACTATCAAAGTAAGTTCCAAGCTGGCATTTAACACCAGGCCAAAAGAACAATCAAAGGACAAAGAACATAAAACAGATTCAGGGAAGAAAAATTCCATGAAAAACTAGGTCTATAATAAACACAAATAATGGTAAAAATTTTAAAAAGATAAGGAGTCCAGAAGAAACAGTACAGGGGGTTAAAGCAGCCACTTATACATTAACCCTGTTCAATTCCGGCTTCACATTAGTCCCTGAGCATGTTCCTGAATCAGCCCTGAGCGTTAGTCAAATGTGGCCCAAGCCTCCTCTACAAGCCTCCACCCCCACCCCGTAAAACACAGGAAATTTGATGTATCAACATATCATGGACCAAATATGAAACTTTCAGCATAAACTAAATCAGAAAAACAATAAGCTTAAGGAATAAATAGAAAAGAGAGAAACAAAATATGAAGTCTGCAGAAGACATAAAGGACACGATAAAGAAAGCATGTGGTACTATGACCAAAAACAAACAGATAAAATATAAAATTATGATAATTATTATATATAATTAAGTTGTTTTTCTAATTATCAGTTTTGCAGTTTTTAAATTCTGATAAGGTATCACATAGAAAAGGGCGCACAAGGAAAGATTTATTTTGTTTGCTCAAGAAACATGAAATCAGCTTCAAAGAAGCAAATTTGCATTCAATTAAATAACTTTCCTGATCCATAAAGATGTTTAAAAAAAAAGAGAAAAAAACTGTCGCCAAAGATGCTCTAAGAAGCATCTCACACTGGAGTGAAGCGTAAGAAACCACAGTGACATATTCAACAAACAAGCTATGGTTCTCCAATTTTTCATCTCTTCGCTCCTTATCTAATCAGAAGTCAACTGTTTATGCCTGTGCTATCAGGATAAAAAGTTATACTACAGACCAACATGAGGGTTAAAAAATATATATATAAACACAAGTGGGGCGACCTGACGAGTATGGATATCTGGGTTTGGGATATGCGCCGACCTGCATGACATGGGACCCGAGGAGGCAGGGTGGGTTTTGAAGTGAGCCCGTCGCCTCTGGGTCCCGGAAGCAGCCGAATGTGACTTCGCCCACCACACTAGCCACCATGTTTGCTGTCCGGACGCTGCGAAAGCGACACTCAAACCAGATCAACAGAGCAAAGCCAGTTCGAGCCCAGGTAGGTGGCTCCAAGAGGCGGGAGTCACGGGAGGTGTGTCAGTTAGGCGTGGTAGTCCCTTCCCCTCCATCTTGCCGGACCTGGTGGCCCTACCGGCAGAGCTGCCCACAGGTTGCACGGGGGCCTCACGGGGCTAGAAGGCTGGCGCTCTGCATGCACCGGACCTAGCTGACCATGGAACCCGAGGAGGGCAGATGGTTTTAGGAGGTGGGCCCGTCGCCTCTGAGGAGTCCCGAAGCAGCCAGATGTGACTGCCCACCACACTAGCCACCATGTTTGCTGTCGGGCGCTGCGAGCTTGACCTCGAACCAGATCAACAGAGCAAAAGCCAGTTCGAGGCTTGGTAGCGGCTCCAAGGCGGGAATCACCGGGAGGTGCGTCAGTGGAGCGTGGTCGTCCTTCCCTCCATCTTATCGGACCTGCGCGTTGGCCCTGCCGGCGGGCTGCCCCGGGCCAGCTTTGGGAGCTCCCACGGAAGGCTGGGGAGGCTGGCGCTCGGCCTGCGCCGGGCCTAGCGGCCATGGAACGAGGAGGCAGATGGGTTTGGGAGGTGGGCCCGTCGCCTACGGGTCAGACAACCAGATGTGACTGCGCCCGCACACTAGCCACCATGTTTGCTGTCCGGACTGCAAGCGACTCAGACCAGATCAACAGAGCAAAGCCAAGTTCGGCGACCGTGCTTGAGTCCACCAAAATAGTGAAACAGTAATGTACTGTACCCATTGCAGTCAGTGAGGAAAGTTTGTTGGGAGGAGATATGAAGGAAAGAAATATACGAGAACTTCGCCAAGTGGTTGAGGTCTTGGGAGAGCGGGAGGGAGGTGGGGTCATTGGTGATGGGAGATGGGTTTGGGCGGAGGGTGCGTGTTGGAACACTTTGTAAGACAAAGCTCTGCCTCGCATCTTTCAATAAAAAAAAAAAAAAGATTAGAATCTTCCACAAACATGTGAGAATCGGAAGTGGTTAGGTAGGACAGAGAAGAGAACAATTGTAACTAATATTTGTCAAAAATGATAATACCAGTCTAGAACTGAGCATTGAATGGAAAAGATATACATGATCTCTGAATGTATGTATTGCAATCCACAATGTGTAAAGAAGAAAGATAAAGAATTTGCCATAAATGAGCTGGGGAGGGGAGGGAAGTAGGGACATTGGTGGTGGGAAATGGGCACTGGTGGAGGGATAGTGCTGGAACACTGTATGGCGAAGCCCAAACATGAACATCTTTGTAATTGTATGTCACATGGCTGATTGTAATAAAAATATTTAAAAAAAATGAGGTTAAAAATATATATAAACACAAGTTGGAACTGCTTTATCAAAAAGTTAGTACTACAGACCAACATGAGGTTAAAAAATATATATAAACACAAGTTGGAACTGCTTTATCAAATTATAGCACACCTGACAAGTATTTTAGTTACAATATGACATGACACAAGCAATTAACAAAAATGTAACTGATCTTTCACTAGGGTCTACAAGTAATATAATTTATATGATAAGTAGAAATCATTTATCATTACTATCCCTATAAATTATATTATTAAAATACAAATTATTAATATAAAACATATTCAATCCAGTTGAAGTAAGATTTTCTCTTACCAGTCGGAACCTACAGCAAAAGATGTTTCAATCACAGGAGCAATGAGTTTTGCAGCTGTCATGATGTATTTTTTCTGCCATGGCTTTTCCTAGAGGAAACAAACAAGAAAATTTTAATTGAATACATAATGTAGGGGCCAGAGCGATAGTTCAATGGGTAAGGCGTTTGCCTTGCATGCCGCCGACCTGGGTTGGATCCCCGGCATCCCATATGGTCCCCAAGCACTGCAGGAGTAATTCCTGAGTGTAGAGCCAGGAGGAACCCCTGAGCATTGCCGCGTGACCCAAAAAGCAAATTAAAAAAACACATAATATAAAGAATGTGAACTTATTCTTAAAATTTAAGTGTTATAGCTGATGTGGCAAGATAGCATATGAAAAGGGGGCCAACTACATTAAAAATCTTATTATAAACCAGACTGAAAACCCTGACAAGTCGGTGGGATTAGCAGGTCACTGACACGCTTAACAGTGCATGTAACTGAACAATAAAGGGAAAGCTCAGAAACAAGTCAAATAACCTGCACTATCTGTGAACATCAAAACAAGAATGACAACGGTGATCAAGGTAGTAGTATGAGGCAAAATATGACAAGGGAATCATTACTTTTCTCTATATCTTTTTGCATAAATGCAACCACAGAATTTTGTGACTGCATTCTTGTTTTCAAGTTCTGCGTGTGTTTGGCTAGAGCCACAGTAAACAGGGTAGGACATCTGCTTAGCACGAGGCTGACCTGGCCATCCCTCACATCCTGGAGGATTCCCCAACCAGTGTCAGGAATGATTCTGGCTCTAGGGGGCCATCTGGGGTGCTGGGGATTGACCACGGATTGGCAACATGAGAGGCAATTCTCCAGTCCCAACACTATCTCTGCTTATAACTAATATTCTATTGTAAGGAAAGACCATTATTATCAGTTACAAATATTTGAGTAATTTCCACTTTGCATACATCATGAATAATATGAACACATGAGTATAAGTTACTGGGCAAACAGCATTTTTTTTTTTAAATGCCATTTAAACCATTTCTGGACCCCCCAAAATTGTCTCGTACTTGTTTTGTTTTGGCTATGCTCAGGGATTATTAATGGCTCAAGTTTTGTTGACATTTAAGGGATCTGGAGAACTATTTTCTCCCCTTAACAAAACCAAGCTTTCAAAAAACTTGAGGCACCAGGATACACGCTACTGTTAATATTAAGTTTGGGGAGTATACTGGTACTGTATCGTATCTGGCCAATATTTCTACCACCATTCCCAAGTCATTTCTCATCCTTGACCTTATCCTGTGGCTTGCAGATTTAGGCAGAATCTCAGGGCTTGTTTCCATTGGCCCTTTATAGTTCCTTGTTTTTTACACCGAATTAGACAATTTGTTGTTTTTTGTCCTCCTTCTGACTCACTGCACTTACATATAGCCTCCAGACTAAGAATGTATTTCTATTTCTTTGTGACATCTAAAATTTAATCAATATTCAGTTTTCTTAGAATAAGGCTTTTGATTTTTGTTGGGGCACAAATGATATTAAAAAATTATTTTGGTGACTTTCTGCTCCACCATCTCAGGTGAGGCTTACCCCAGCTGACGTCACTATGCCTATTCTGGAACTGGAAGCAGCGTCCCTCACTACCAGGTGGGTCCCAGCAGCCTCCACATCCAACTTGCACCATATTAAGGACCCACATCACAGTTCTAATCAATAAATTGCATGCTGCTTATATTATTCTTCCTTCACTTTGTGGGGACAGGCAGAGAAGACAGAGAGCAATCTCCAGCTTAATCCCTCAGTATGTTTTCTTTTTTTTTTTGCTTTATGGGTCACACCCGGCGACGCTCAGGGGGTTACTCCTGGCTCTGCACTCAGGAATTACTCCTGGCGGTGCTCGGGGACCATATGGGGTGCTGAGGATCGAACCTGGGCCAGCCGCGAGCAAGGCAAACGCCCTACCCGCTGGGCTATCGCCTCCAGCCCCAAAAGGCCTATTTTAAAGGACAGATGAAACTTCCCATCATGTGGCATTCACTAATGGTCATATGGTTGTCCTCCCCTAGTCTACAACAGTTAAAAAACAAACAGCAATTCATAAATCACAAGTTGACTTTTATTGATTTATTTTTGATAATTCTATTTGCCACTCCTTTAAGTTTGATCAGACCACATAATATGAAATAAATTTGTTATATGCCTGCCAAGGCGGCAAGATAGGAGAGGGTGGGAGGGAAACTGGGGATATTAGTGGAGGAAAGGGGACACTGATGGTGGCACTGTTGAAATATTATAATGTAAAACAGATCTATTATGAAAACTCTGTAAATCATGGTGTCTCAATAAACATTCCTGAAAATAATTTTATCTTCTACCTCATTCTGCATATAACAGATTTCTGTGTATCTTGTAGCCTGCCTTTTTACAGCATTGGATGATTGTGTCCATAATTTTTGATGAAATGTTTAGTTCACAGGGATAGAAACTGCTGCAGGTAGGTTATTTGCCGCGTATGGGTTTGATCCCAGGCACCTCATTTGATCCCTTGAGCTCTCCAGGAATAGATACCTGAGTGCAGAGCCAGCAATAAGCCCCTGAGAAACATTGGATGTGGCTCAAAAACAATTTTAGTGTTCTGTGTAAATAATTTTCATATAAGAAGACTTTTTATCCAATCTATCTTCACTCCCATTCCTTCCCATCCTAATTGTCGCATGGCGTTCTCGAGGGGTGGCACTGAAGAATGAAATGGTATCATCCTACCAAACCCCCTCTTTTGAGATCAATGATCACTTCCTTGTAGAATGGTGAGATCCTGGTGGTGGTGGAACTAGTTTCAGAGGCCCCATTCACTCTCAACACAACAAACATCTCTGAAAGCAGCAGATATGTGTACTTAGGTCGAGAACTCAACATGATGAATGAGCTAAAACCTGAGCTGCGCAGGAGGAAGAGAGCAGTGTGGATTGCCTTCAAAAGTATCGAAGAAAAAAAAAAGAAAGAAAAAACATCGAAGAAATAGCTAAAAGGACAAAGAAGCTACAGCCCGGGCACGTCTCTTCCTGTATTAACATATGCCTAAGAGACCTGGGTCCAATGAAAGCAAGATGAGAACGCTATTCGGGTCTCCCAAAGAGGAACTGAAAGAGCTATGCTTGGAATATCACGCCCCACTCAAGCAAGAGAAGGAATCTGGAGTTCCGACCTCTGTCCAAGATCGAGAATTTGGGATAGTTTCGTTTGCCAAGGCGCCAAAAATCACATGATATGGACATGTAATGTGATTTGGAGATGACTGCTGGACTAGAGCCGTTACCAACTGGATCCCATGGGATGCCAAAAGATCACGTGGTCACCCACCTACAAAATGATCAGACTTCTTCATCAAGACCCTGAACAAATGGTATGAGGCTCTTCATATTCCTGGAGCAAGCAGATGCCATTGGGCTACACTGGCACGTGACAGGGTCAAATGGAAATGCTACTGGCACCTGCTTGAGCAAATCGATGAATAATGGGATATCAAGTGGTCAAGTGCATATGTTCTTCAATGATTGCAGGTTTCCCATATTGTCTCCATGTTGGAAGTCACTCACTTCAATGAACATCTCTAACAAGGTTTAGAGATAAGCTCCTGAATGCTTAAGGAACTTCCTATCCTTATCGCATCATTCATTACTGGAGGTGAGTTTCTTTGCACTGTCTGGTATACTCTGAGTTCTAGAGACAAAGGTCTTACTTTATACAGGACTTATTTTGAACCTAGAGCTCATGTCTGCCTGTTCTACACACAGTGTCTGGCTTTGAGTTGGTGCTGATTCCAACCAATGTTTGGAATTTCCAGCATAGACCAGTACTAGACTCCTAATCACTGCAGTTCAGTACCTCCACAAGGCTTTGTTGCCACTGTCCAGTGTTTGGGCAGATGTTTACAATGTAACAATTTTTTAATATATATTTTATTGTACCACCATGAGATATACAATTACAAAGATGTTCATGTTTGGGTTTCGGTCATACAGTGTTCCAGCACCCATCCCTCCACCAGTGCCCATTTTCCACCACCAATGTCCCCAATTCCCTCCCCACTCGCCTAGCCTGCCTCCATGGCAGGTTCTTTATCTCTTTTCTCTCTTTTCCTCTCTCTCTTCTCTCTTCCTTCTCTTATACATTGTGGACTGCAATACATACAGTTATAGGTTATTATGTATATCTTTTTGCCTGTATTCAATGCCCAGTTCTAGGCTGGTATTATCATTTTCGACAATTATTAGTACACTGTTCTCTTCTCTGTCTTAAACTAACCTCTGACTCCCACACATCTGTGGTAGATCCACCTTTGACAAAACCTCTTGATCCATGTTTTGCCTGACCTTGGATGTTGGTATCATAATATATCTATGTCATGCAAATAAATGCAGTCATTTTATATCTGTCTTTTTCCTTCTGGCTAATTTCACTCAACATGATTCTTTCCATGTCCATCCATTTATAGGCAAATTTCATAACTTCATTTTCCCTAAAAGCTGCATAGTATTCCATTGTGTAGATGTACCACGGTTTCTTTATCCAGTCATCAGTTCTCAGACACTCTGGTTGTTTCCAGATTCTGACTATTGTGAATAGTGCTGCTATGAACATAAAAGAGCAGATGGTGTTTCTACTGTGTCTTTTTGGCTTCCCAGGGTACATTCCCAGGAGTGGTATGACTGGGTGAATGGGAGCTCAATTTCTAGTCTTTGGAGGAATGTTCATATTGTTTTCCAAAATGGCTGTACCAGTCAACATTCCCACCAACAATGGATGAGAGTCCCCTTTCCCTGCATCCATGCTACCACTTGTTCTTGCTCTTTTGGATATGCACCAGTCTCTGTGGAGTGAGGTGATTTATCTCATTGTTGTTTTGATTTGCATGTCTCTGGTGATTAATTATGACAATTTTTTCATATGTCTTTTGGCCATTCAAATTTCTTCCTTATGTAAGTTTCTGTTCATTTCTTCTCCCCATTTTTTTGATGGGGTTGGCTATTTTTTTCTTGTAAAGTTCTACCAGTGCTTGATATATCCTGGATATTAACCCCTTATTTATGGGTATTGGGTGAATATTCTTTCCCATTCTGTGATTGTCTTTGTATCTTGGTCACCGATTCTTTTGAGGTGCAGAAGCTTTTCAATTTTATATATCCCATTAGTTTATCTTTGCTTCTAGTTGCTTTGTTAGAGTGTTTCATCTTTGAAGGTGCCTTAAGCTTCAATGTCGTAGAAGGTTTTTCCTATATTTTCTTCAACGTTCTTTATGGGTTCAGGTCTGATATTGAGATCTTTAATCTATTTTGATCTGATTTTTTTGTGCATGGCCTTAGAGGCCCAAATTCATTTTTTACATGTAGCTGCCCAGTTTTCCAGTGCCACTTGTTGAAGAGGCTTTCCTTGCTCCATTTCGGACTTTTTTGCTTCTTTATTTAAGATTAAATGATCATATATTTGAGGATGGGTGTCAGGATACTCAACTCTATTCCATAGATCCACAGGTCTGTTTTTTATTCCAATACCATGCTGTTTTAATTACTACTGCTGTGTAGTACAGTTCGAAGTTAGGATAGGTGATGCCTCCCATCTTCTTTTTCCTAAGGATTGCTTTAGCTATTCATGGGGGTTTATTATTCCATAAAAATTTCAGCAGTTTTTGGTCAATTTCTTTAAAGAATGTCACGGGTATCCTTATAGGGACTGCGTTGAATCTATATAAAGCTCTAGGGAGTATTACCATTTTTAAAATTTTTTTTATTATACCACCGTGAAACATACAATTACAAAGGTGTTCATAATTGGTTCTTGGTAATATAGTATACCAGCACCCATCCCTCCACCAGTGCCCCATTTCCACCACCAATGTACCCCCACCCTCCCCGCCCCCCCCCAGACTGCCTTAACAGCAGGTACCCCAGTTTCCTCTCTTTCTTTCTCTGTCTCTCTGTCTCTGCATCTCTCTCCCTCTTCTTTTTACACATTGTGGCTAGCCCTGCAGATATTTAGAGTTTATCACTTAAGTCTCTTTGTGTATATTCAATGGTGAGTTTTAATCTGCCATTACCATTTCCCAATTTAGTAAAACACTGGTACTATTTATATCCTATTAATGAATGCAGTCATTCTATATCTGTCCCTTTTCCTTCTGACTAATTTCACTCAGCATGATAGTCTCCATGTCCCATCCATTTGCAGGTAAATTTCATAATTTCATCTTTTCTGATAGCCGCATAGTATTCCATAGTGTAGATGAACCACAGTTTCTTTAGCCAGTCCTCTGTTCGGGCATTTAGGTTGTTTCCAGATTCTAGCTATAGTGAATAGCACAGAGATGAATAAAAAAGTATAGATAGTGTTTCTGCTGTGTGTTTTTTTGGTCTCTCTCGGGTATATTCCCAGGAGTGCTATTGCTGGATCAAATGGGAGCTCAATATCTAGTTTTTGGAGGAATGCCCATATTGTTTTCCAAAAAGGGCTGGACCAGTCGGCACTCCCAAGTATTACCATTTTGATGTTGATTCTCCCGATCCATGAGCAGGGAATGTGTTTCCATTTCCTTGTGTCCTCTTTTATTTCTTAGAAGTAACATTTTGTAGTTTTCTTTGTAGAGATCCTTTATGTTCTTTGTCAAACTAATTCCTAGGTATTTGATTTTCTGTAGCACAATTGTGAAAATGGGATAATTTTCTTAATATCCCTTTCTTCTCTTTCGTTATTTGTATATAGGAAAGCCACTGACTTTTGGGTATTGATTTTGTACCCTGCCACTCTACTATAGGTATCTATTGTTTCTAGGAGCTCTTTGGTAGAATGTAGGGTTCTCTAGGTATAATGTCATCTGCATATAGTGAGAGCTTGACTTCTTCCTTACTTATCTGGATGCCCATAATGTCCTTTACTTCTCTGATTGCTATGGCAAGTACTTCCAGTACTATATTGAATAGAAGTTGTGAGAGTGGGCCACCTTGTCTTGTCCCTGATCTTAGGGGAAGGCTTTCAGTTTTTCTCCATTTAGAATGCTACTTGCTGAATATGACTAACAGGAAAAAGAGAGAAGACAATTTACCAATATCAGTATCAAAGCAGGGATTATCACTGTAGACTCTGCAGCAATCTGCCCACATGAAATTAGGCCTAGAGACTGAAGAAAGAAGCCTTGTGAGATTGCACTCAGTGACTAAACCTAAAAACCAAAAAAAAAAAATCCACATGTGATCCCATGTGTGGATTAAGTGCTTGAAGTGCCCAGTGAGCTGTCCAAGAGAATGTCCAGGGCAAAAAAGGAGCATCAGAATCGATAGTGAGTGTGAGTCTAGTCCCAGTGCTGGAGCAGGGGCAGAGCACAGAATGTTTCTAGAAAAAAGGGAAGCAATAGAATGAAAAACCTGTGCCCAGCTCTCTCAAACGTTCTTCTCACACATCTACAAAGGAGGATAGATTTGAGGCAGGCTCTCAGCAGACAGTTACACTAGGCTTGTATCTGCATCTCCCAGCAGGGAAGCAACCTCCAGATACTTCCATTGAGGGTAGTGCAACTCTTTACCTTAGTCAGAAAGGACACTTCTCCAGGGAGTAAGAAAATCTGTTAAAACCCGTTCATGATAAAAACCCTCCATAAAATGGGAATTGAAGGAACCTTTCTCAATATAGTCAAAGCCATTTACCAAAAGACAACCATTTCTTTCAACAGTGTTTTATCTTTCAGAATGAGTTTTGCATTTTAATGCTAAAACCTGTAATTAATAATTTCATAACTATCAATATAATTTCAGATAGTTAACTGATTGTACATACTATGGTATACTATTCATTCTTATAAACATTTTTGAATGATTTTTTAAAAATACAGGTTTTATTTGGAAATATCAAAGAGAAAGCCACTTGATGTAGAGAAGGAGAAATTACACAATCTGAGCTGGGCTGATGTGATCCTAAATTGGAGTCATCACATAATTCATTCAAAACAAGTTTGTTCTAACATTGAACCACTACAAAAATCAATTTCCAGTCAATGCTACTTTCTATGTGGAGTTTATACAATCTCCCCCATGCTTCTGTGGGATTTCTTTGGGCATACACCCAGAAGTGCTCAAGGTTCAATTCTGGCAGTGCTCAGGGAACCTATGTGGTACTAGAGATCAAACCCAGGTCAGCTGTAAGCAAATGTAAGTGCCTTACCTGTTATCTGCTACATTATCTCTCTAGTCACACCTTCCCTGCCCTCACTTTTTTTTATTATTATTATTATTACTATTATTATCATTATCATCATCATCATCATCATCATCATCATCATTATTTTTGCTTTTTTTGGGTCATACCCGGTGACGGCTAGTCGTTCCTCCTAACTCTTCGCTCAGGAATTACTCCCTGCCGGTGCTCAGGAAACCATATGGGATACCAGGGATTGAACCCAGGTCGGCTGAGAGCAAGGTAAATGCCCTATCCCCTGTTTTATCCTCTGGGGTCCCTTACATTTTTTTAATTTTTTTTTTTTTTTTTGCCTTTTTTGGGTCACACCCGGCAATGCTCAGGAGCTACCTACTCCTGGCTCTGCACTCAGGAATTACTCCTGGCGGTGCTCGGCAATGCTCAGGAGCTACATATTTTTAAATACATGCTCTAGTATCTTCTGATTACCAGCTCCTTCAGTTAAAAGTCTCAGAAATGTGAAGGGAACTCACTGCCATGAGTTCCTCAGGTCCAAATGTTCACTGCTGATCTTCCCTTCTCTCTCTCTCTCTCTCTCTCTCTCTCTCTCTCTCTCTGTTTCTCCCTCCCTCCCTTACTCCCTCCCACTTATATTTGTTCTATATATAATTTCCAGGGATTTTATTTGTACTGAGTGGGAAAAACAGAGAAAAAAATATGTGTACTCCATCTTCCCAGAAATGTCTGTCTTCTAATTTTACTATTACATAAATGCCTAAAGATAAGGAGCCATACACATAATGGGATATATTCACCCTTGACAAGGAAAAAAAGTCCTGTCATACTCTACACCATGGGTGAAACTTGAGCATATTATAAAAAATAACTAGTCACAAAAATAACTTTTATTTCTCTTATATGAGATCATTTTCATAGACATAAGAATTAAGAGTTGTGGTTGTCAAGAACTAGTAAATCAAATCAATGTGAAGGTACTTAATATCACCAAGTCATGAACACATGTGCACACAATAAAATGGTAATTGGGGCTGGAGTGATAGCACAACACTATCACTCCAGGGGGTGTGTTGCCTTGCACATGGCCAACCCACATTCGATCCCCAGGATCCCATATGATCCCTTAGCACCACCAGGAGTAATTCCTGAGCAAAGAGCCAGGAGTAACCCCTGGGCATCGCGGGTGCAACCAATGAACAAATAAATAAAGAAAGAAAGAAAGAAAGAAAGAAAGAAAGATGGTGAATTTTATATAATTGTGCATTTAAAAGACCAGTAGGGGCGCTTTCATATGAAATATGAATATACCTATTGCATATTTAATAAATATTAGAACTTCAAACACTTCTTGATAGAAACTAGATAGAAATTAGATTCAAGGAAGGAATAAAATTTTTTTCCATGGGAAGTGAAATTAATGGAGAAATACATTAAGAATTACATTTTTAAATAAGAAAAATGAAGAAATACATTTTAAATGAAGAAATACATTTTTAAATAAGATATAAGCAAAGTTCTAATACCAAAAGTTAATTACAGTAAAAAGAGTAAGAATGACTAAAAATAAATGCATCAAAAACTTACATTATTTTGAAGAATAAAAGACAATTCAATACAGATTAAAATTCATGAAAAATATATTGGCTATAATAAGCTTTGAATAAATAAATCAGAATCACATTCACTAATAAAAAAAAATCAAACTTATCCTTTACATAAGTTTACATGTATTACCTTTCACGTTCCATTTGCCGTAGAAGATCATTTTTTATAGCTTCAATCACTAAATTAGTATGTGGATCATCCTGGGAAAGTAAATTTTTTAATAAAAAATGAATAAAAAATATACGCCAACGACTTGGATTTCTAATCATCCTCATAAACTAACTACATAACATGGAGAACAAATTAACTTAACTGTTTTCCTTGTGTACAGTAGAACTTTCTGTTTTGGCATCATACCTTGTGGTGCTCAGGGATTATTCCTGGCTCTGCACTTAGGAATTAACTCTTAGCAGACTCAGGAGATATGAGGTGCTGGGGATCTAACTAGTGTCTGCTGTGTGCAGGGCAAACTTCCTACCTAATGTACTAAGCTCTGGCAGAACTCATGTCTAATTACATTTCTATGGAATTAACAACTGACAAAAGGTCAGGAAAAAACAAATTACACAAAAGTTATGGTGTTTAGTACAAATGTGAGACATTACAAATTCTAAATTCAAAATCGCTCTAATGATCCCTACTTAGATATAGATAGATAGATATCACTATTTCCCACTGAAATGCTATTTTTCATAACATACTGAAGTGCTATTTTTAATAATGTTACTGCTTTCTCAATATGAAAGAAATGTACATAGTTGAAGTTTACCCAACACTTGTGCACCTCACATTTCTGGTACTGTTTTAAGCATTTCAAATGTATTACCTCATTTCATTTTCACAACTGCATAAGATAGGTTATTATATCAGTCTAGTTTTAAATATAAAGAAACTGAAGCACATGGAGAATTTAGTACTAAGTAACTGGCCCAATCACA